>CM077229.1:11228769-11468769 GCA_039654775.1 Spinibarbus caldwelli | reverse complement strand
CTGGTGTATGGATTATATCATAAAACCATATTAATTTTCATATAACTTTTTTTCTTTTTTATTATTATTATTATTATTATTATTATTATTATTATTATTATTATTTTAAAAAAGGCAAACACATTTATCAGATTTTTATTTTATTTTATTTTTTTATTTATTTTTTCTGCAGGTTATTTTATAGGTTTGCAGGCTGGTTTCTTTGTGCTTGCTCTTGATGCCTTATTCAAGTATGTTAAGTATCCAGTATGTCATCTTAGATCATCACTGTACGGGCTAAAGCTGGCTGTCATTCAAGATGATTTTGAAGGCTTGTAATTATACACCAGCAGAGTTTGACTACTGCAAGTCTCCAAATAAAACCAAGGGAGTTGTCAGTGTGACATAAAATGTTTTGTTATCTAATAGCTGGTCAACAAAACATGCTTGAATTAAATCAGCATTGTGTGTGATTGTTTGAAGTTGATTCTTAGTGTTGATTCTTCACAGAGTGCTTTCTTTCCACCATTGATTGAAAACAGGAAGAGGAAGTAAAGCAAGAACACGAGTGCATTCACGAGGTCATCATTGCCTGACATGCCTGTGTTTCCACCGCTGCTATGGAGCACGTAACTGCTAGTGAAGAACCATCCACTACACTGATGTACCACGTGGAACGTCCCATATTCAATGAAGGCTATATTGACTCAGAACTTCTGCATAGGAAGAAGAGGACACCCAAGTCCTTTCAACGGGGAATAGCTGAGCATCTCCGGTAGGGCTATTTCAATACATCACACTTTCTTTGTCACTGGTGATTCTGAGCTACAGTAGAGTCCAAAAGTCTGTGACTGTATTGAGAAATATTCTGTACTGTATTGAAGGTCACTAATCAAACAAGCAAATTTGCGACATTGATCATGCAACTCTTTGTACAGATGATAAGATGTTCCTCCAGTGAAGCACAAGGTGATCATTTCCAAATCATACGTGAGGGCATGATCATCAGCGTTTACACTTTTGAAGTTCATGCAGTTTGAGTGCTGCTGTCTTTAAAGCAAAAGCGAGGCAAACCAAATACATTCTGACATTCCTATTTTTTTTTTTTTTTAGTTCAACTTTTCACTCAGATTGTCATTCTGATGATTTTAGTAGCAATGAAATATAGTGTTAAAAAAAAAATCTAAATACAAGCATTGGTGGTATCAGACTTTTGGACCCCACTGAATATATAAACTGGTTTCAGTTGTCCTGTTTCACAATATTGTGACTGTAATTTTGAACTATAATAATTTTATCAGGTTCGAGTGTTATCTGAACTTTAGAAAATCAGCTTGGACTGATAAAACAACTGCTTGACTAAGCAAACAACCATTTGTCATTTATGACTGTCTTATTAATTTATAATATCCTCCATATAATATTGCAGGACTACTAGTATTACACAACAACTGTGACATTACTTTCGTTAAACCTGCCTGTCCCAGTCTGAGCTGGATAAACTGATGACTCAGTTTCCTTTAATGGACAAAGGCAGACTATAATTTAAGTCGTCATTAACTGATAATCTTCTCCTCCACACTTACATCTTGTTCACTTGTATTCAGATATGGTGCATCAAAACTTGTAACATCTGATTTAACTGTCTTTTGTTTGCAGAATTTTAATATCGACATTCAAATCACACAAATGAAATTTTAAAACAACAATGAAGGGGAATATGACACATTCATACTAATAGTCATCTCTCTCTTATTTTTCAGCTGTTCGTCTGAGAAAGCCAAATCAGTTGTATTCGGATTTCTGCCCATTTTAACATGGCTGCCATCATATCCACTAAAGGAATACTTGTTTGGAGACATAGTTTCTGGCATCAGCACGGGTGTAATGCAGCTACCTCAAGGTCAGATGTTATTGAAAACTGGTTAATATTAAAAATGAATAATAATTTTATTAAAATCTTATTAAATGTATCTATTTAGTAGTATTTGTTATTTAATTTAATAGTAATAATAATTATTATTATAAATATAGTTAATAAAATTAACTATATATTGTTGTTTATTTATTAATTTATATTACTCATGTCATTGATCAATGGGCATATTCATTTGATCATTTCTCTTTATTTGTCACATTCAACAGGTCTTGCATATGCGATGTTGGCAGCTGTTCCTCCAGTGTTTGGTTTATATTCATCGTTTTATCCTGTACTATTATACACATTCTTTGGTACCTCCAAACATATATCAATAGGTGAGACTCATTGGCGTGCATGCCAGGCTTTTAATAACATTCTTGTGACTTAAATTATTGTCTCAGCCTCAGACAGACCACCCACAGTCGGTTCGTTGACGTCTGGTGCGTATTGCTCACATAAATTGTAAATGCTTCCTTGGTTTGGGAAGTTGAAATCTGATTTGTTGACACTATGCAATGACTTTATGCAATGGGACTTTGTGGAGACTGTCATGCATGTCATTTTTTTGTTTTTAGATAAACCCTACGCATTGCATTAAATCAAACTGCGGTTGGTTGCTTCACATGCTGGTCATATGGGCTCAGAATAAGCTGCAATGTGGGCCTTTTTTTTATTTATTTATTTAATTTTTTTTTTTCAAATGTCTGTGCATGCGACTACCTGAAATGTGACATTCCTCTCTACAGTTTTGCTAAGTCAGTGTTAAAAAGCAAAGCATTACTGCCAGACTAAACAAGTGTAGTCCAGTTCGATAAGCACTTCCTGAACTCCTGTGGCATCAGGAATTCAGTTTTTCATTGTCCCTGCTAATTGTACTGGTTGACAGCTCTAAATCTGCTCTGATTGGAATTTCCTGACTTTCTTAAGCAGGAAATGAAAGTGGCGTTTCAAAGAACCTTATTAGTGGCGTTGCAGACATCATTTTATGGGTGTGTAGATGCCCTGCAGAGTTGTTTTCCTCCTGTTTAATGTGGGGATCTTCAAACCCTCGGAAATCCCTGCTGGATATTAGAAACACCATGAAGAACATAGATCAAAGGTTCAAAGTCAAAAGGTTACCAAAACCAGAGTTGTTGCTTCAATATCTTGTTTTCTCTGCCCCTGTGGCTAGACTTGAGAGCAAGAGAATTGGCGCTAGTTCAGATATTTGACATTTGACAAGGTCCTGCTGCACAGAGACATGCTGCCTCCTGTTTAACACTCATGCTCTGTCGCTCTATGGTATAATGGCAATGTAAAACAGACCCAGTTGTAGAACGCTTTATCTAGATGAAGAGCCAAGGCAGAGCTCACTTTCATAAATGCACAGACATACTTGCTCACATGATAAAGGAGCTCCTGTTCCTGTGACAACAACACTCAGACACTGAACAGTGTGTACCCAAGAGGCTTAAGACACAATTTAAATAGTATCCCACTGCAGATCCCATTGCATTAAATATATAAGATAATATAAAATATATAATAATAATAATAATATAGATTTAATCTAAAACAGTGTTTTTCTGTGGCTAAAAATGGTATTTTTCACCACTGATTTAGGTGGTAACAGGCTTGCTAAATAAGATCTTTTTATGAATGCACTTAAAGGCCTTAAAGTGCTTAAGCAATTGCTGCCTGAATATATATTTATTATTTATTATTATTATTATTATTATTCTGCTGTAAGTGATCATGCAATAATAATAAATGTAAATACAGATTATAATATTTTAAGTTGCAAAAAATATTATTCCTATTATTATCTGATATTATTAGATATAAATGCAGATGTTATTTTAAGTTGCATTTATTATGATGTAGCCCAATCACACTTTTCAAGCACAACATTTCACAAAATGGTTGTGAGGTTTAAAATGATGGAACAATAGTCATTGTTAAAAAACTAGACAGTATTTGCATATATAATGTATGGTAAGACAGCTTATAACGTAGTAAATAATTACAAAAATAATTTGTGATCCATACTTAATTTAGCACAGTTTCCTTAAGTTTTATTGTATTTTTTTATTGTATTTTTTTCAGGCACTTTCGCAGTAATCAGTCTGATGATTGGCGGGGTTGCTGTAAGGGAGGCCCCTGACTCCATGTTTGCAGTCAACGGGACCAACGCGTCACAGGTTGTAGATTTTGAGGCTCGTGATGCCAGAAGAGTGGAGGTGGTTGTAGCTCTGACAACCCTAGTAGGAATCATACAGGTGGGCCGCTATCTGGTCTTTTCCACAGTTTTGAACGTCGAAATGAACATAGAAGTATAATTTCTGATATCAAAGAAAGAATTAGTTCATTATTTCTCTCTTGATATGCTACATTCATCTTGATTTGTCATTGTTTGCCACTAACTATAGTAGATCAAGACTAGTGCATTCTCCAGTATCTGTGTTAGGCATACAAGAAAATTCCTGCAACATAGGCATATGTTGCTTTGCATGTTTGTGATCACCCCTGTCTTTTGTTGATAAACCATCTGAAAAACACTCTTGTGTAAGAGTGTTCTCTTGTTCTCAGTCACTCAGCTCATATTGCCAGCTAAAATGTCCAGCTTTATACTGAAATACTTTTTATGAGAAAGAAGAGCAGTATAATGTTACCATAAACCTATTAAAACAGGTTAAGGGTATAAATTACACACATGCAAGCCTACACAGTGTTTATAAAAGACACCTTTCATGGAAAACTGTAAACCTGCTAAAGCTGATGACTTCATGTGATTCTCCTAAAGTTACTGTAGCCCGAGGAACTCTCAGATTGATGTTTGGGAACAAAATTATGTTCTGCTCTCCTATAGTGTGTTCTGGGTCTGCTGAGATTCGGCTTCCTGGCGATTTACCTCACTGAGCCACTGGTGCGAGGTTTCACCACGGCTGCCGCTGTGCACGTCTCTGTGTCACAGATCAAGTACCTGCTGGGAGTGCACACTGCACGCTTTAATGGGCCTCTCTCTGTAGTGTATGTGAGTAACCTTTGACCCTGGGGAAACCTTAGGGTGCTTTTTGTTGATATGAGACACTGTTGCACCTATAAACAGGTTTCACATTACTTCATAAACACTTATTTACTTAATCTCATTGGTGTTTAAAGTATTAATTGAATCACGAATGAATCAAGGTCTTTTGAAGACCAGTTGTTGTTGTTAAGAGTAACTTTCGTTAATTGATATAAAGCTGAAAAAAATGTAAATGTAAAGTTAGATGAATAACTTAAAATGGCTAAATATCTTAAAACACTTGAACGAAACTTACTAAAATGTTTGTTGAAGTGCTAAAATTACTTAAATTAAAAAGGAAATACATATATTAAGCTAACTAGACCTTTAAAAACTAATAAAAAAAAGTCAAAAACATTACTAAAAATTACTAAAACAAACAAAAATTAAAAAAAACTGTAAATTCACAAATATATATGTATATTAATATTAATAAATACTGTTATAGTGTATAAATAGTACTAAAATAACACTGTTGAAGATTCTATACTGTGATATTGCTCGTTTGTGGTTGTATAGCTTTATGTTCTGTTCATTTTGTTTTTCCCCAGAGTCTTGATGCTGTCTTCAGGAACATTGCAAGCACTAATGTTGTCACGCTAATTATTGGACTGGTGTGTACAGTGTTCCTGTACTTCATCAAAGATCTCAATGAACGCTTCAAAAAGAAGCTTCCTATCCCCATCCCTGGAGAAATCATAGTGGTAAATCTTTAAACACCCTTCCTATGAAACATTGTACTCATACATGAACTCAGTCCCTTTGTATGAATGCGTGATGTTCTTGTTCTTTAAAGGTAATTGTGTCCACTGGAATCTCGTATGGGATGGTTATGTCTGAAAACTATGGAGTAGAAGTTGTGGGTAAAATTCCCACTGGGTAAGATCATGCAGCCTTACTTATATACTGAACTGAAATGGTTTACATTTTTACAAGCATTTTAATATTTCTTTCTTAATGTTTTGTTTTAAGGTTGCTGCCACCCAAGATTCCAGACTTCTCTGTCTTTCCTAACCTCTTCCCAGATGCCTTCGCTATAGCTGTTGTTGGCTTCTCGATTGCAATATCATTAGCCAAAATCTTTGCTCTCAAGCATGGCTACAGTGTGGACGGAAATCAGGTAGAGACTAAAATAAAATGTCTATAAATGTCATATGAATCGCATTATTTGAAGAAAGATAAAACAAGCATATTTTTCAAGCAAACAATTCACAAAAAGTAGTTTGTTAGGTTTGAAGTGATGAAACGATAGATATACTACTACACTGTATCTAATTCAGCTGTCCCATTCTTCATTGTCAAAGTAATTTGATTCTGTGTTTCCTAGAGGCAGGGATTTTATTCAGCTGCCCTTTATTTTGGTTTCTATGGCTTTAAGTTGTAGCTGAATGTCCAAATCATTGCAGCTGAATGTCCAGACCCTACAGTTACTTAGTTACTTGCCATTTAGCAGATCCTTTTGTCCAAAGTGACTTATAGTACACTAATTGCAGGGAAAGTTCATATGGGGCAACATTATACAAAGTGGCATGCTGAAGTGAACACCAATAATACAGATGGATAGTGAACTCAGTAACTCACCAGTTCGTCTGTTTAGGACGCATTTTTGCGTGAGGAGCCAAGATCCTCAGCTTAATGAACACAACGACAGTAACTAGAAAGATTTTTTTAAATGGTTTTGCTCAATGAGGCTGCATTTATTTGATCAAAAATACAGTACATTTATTTTAAATTTAAAATATATTTTAATACATTTATTTATTTATACATATATATATATATACATATATAGTTCTACTTAAAAGTAGAATTTCATAACATTATAAATATATTTACCATCACTTTTGATAAATTTAATGCATCCTTGTTGAATTAAAAAGTCTTAATTTCTTAAAAAAAAAAACTGTTTCCAGTTACAAAAGTTACGCATGGACCAAAGTTTTTGAAGCCACAGCATTTATACAATAGTTGTAATATTTTTATGATCCTGACATGAAATCACATGGCCTAATGAAGTCATTTTGTGGTTAATGTGACTGCAGGAACTCATCGCGCTGGGACTTTGTAACTTTATGAGTTCATTCTTCCACACTTTTGTTGTTACTGCCTCAATGTCTCGCAGCCTGGTACAGGAGAGCACAGGAGGACATACTGAAGTAAGTGAGACGTATTTGTGTAAGATGCCGTATCTGTGATATGTACTCATGAATGCAACTGATGATTATGAAAATGCATTTCCTGAAATGGAGTGTCCCTTTCATTGTGACCTAATCTCAGTGGCTATATCATTGCCGTAAAAGCATAAAGATAAGATAAAACAGCCTCCTGATAGACTCAATTTAATTATGTTGATGTGTGTGTCTGCAGATTGCAGGACTCTTGGCGTCCATACTTGTGCTACTGGTGGTGGTGGCCATTGGATTTGTCTTTCAGCCATTACCTACAGTAAGTGAAGTGCTATATGATATGCTTGCCATGGAGCTTATTGCTTTTGTGCAAAAATGACTTACAATGTTTGGTCTTTTTTGGAAAGCACAAAGAACAATCTAATTTGTTACTAAAGCCCTCTTGGCAGAACATAAGCATTCTTAGTGCAAAAGGACAAAGGTCAGAGATCAGATGGTGTTTATTAGTGTCGTCTTTGTACTCTCATTAGACTGTGTTGGCTGCTATCATCATGGTCAATCTCCTTGGGATGTTTAAGCAATTGAAAGACATTCCTGCATTATGGAGAACTAGCAAGATTGAACTGGTGAGTGTCAGAGGCACTTCTCATTTGGTTATGTTAATCATACTGTTTTTAATGATTACCATCTTTTTAAATGAAGCTCTTTTCTTTGAATTTCTCTTTTTAAAATTTCCAGTCAATAAACTTCATGTGTTTGGGTTATTTATTTTTATTTTTTTTTTTGGTGAAATTTGGTTTTGTTATTGTTGTTAATGTCTGACATGTTTTCTTCAGGCGATTTGGCTGGTTTCCTTTTTTGCATCAGTTCTTCTGGGGCTGGATTATGGTCTGGTGGTTGCCATGGGCTTTGCCATACTCACAGTCATTTACAGAACACAGTGGTAAAACACCATGTCTTACTGCTCTGATGCCAACGGATAACAAAATTCAGCATGAAAATATCTCTCATTACTATCGTAACCTTGGTTCCCTGAGAGACGGGAACGAGACATGGCGTTAACGCCTTGGGGACTCCCTTCCTTCCTAACCTACCTGAAACCTTATTGCACAGCGCCAGTGAAGCTGCAACTCTCACTGGCCAATGGCAGTCAAGATGGCTAATAGGGGCGGGGCCCCCACCGCTATATAATGCGCCGTATTGGCGGCATAAGCTCAGAATCTTCCGACTGAACCAACAGCACAGCAGACCAGAGCAGCGAACACGGCGGCCTACGCCATGTCTCATTCCCGTCTCTCAGGGAACCGAGGTTACGATAGTAACCGGAGACGTTCCCTTTCGAGAAAGGTCTCTCAACATGGCATTAACGCCTTGGGGAATGTATAGTACAACGCCGTGGAAGCAGCGAACTAAAAAGGCTCAGCCTCGGCGGAGCTAACATGAACTGTTCCTGCAAGACACAAAAAATAATCCCTCACATACAAAGACCAATCGCCCTACAAAGACTAAAGCATTGTAGTCAAATCAAATGCATGCATACAAGTATGCAATATAACAGTGTAACGAAGTATGTGAGCGGCAACGCCGGGCACAACACTCATAACAATATACACACTTAGAGAACGGCCGCATCCAGGGCGTCACAGTCTTAATATGACGATGGCCCCACCCCGATCCCTCTATACAACCTAGTCGAAACCACCAGCACAGTCAAACGGCTAGTGGTTGCAGGTAGAACCATGGGTCGTACTCACCGACAGGACCTGTGAGGCTAATGACCACACGTCCAAATTGTAGAATCTGGCGAAAGTATTCTGCGAAAAAACCCCCAGCCGCCATACAGATATCTTTGATAGAAATGCCCTTAGTCCACGCCCACGAGGAGGCAACCGCCCCCTCGTCGAATGGGCTCTGACACCAATAGGACATTCCATTCCCCGGCTAGAATATGCCAAGGCAATAGCGTTGACCACCCAATGTGATAGCCATTGTTTGGAGACAGGCTGCCCTTTGGTGCTGCCTCCGAAGCACACGAACAGCTGCTCAGATTGCTGAAACTGAGCTGTGCGGTCAATGTAGAATCACAAAGCCCGCACCGGACACAACACCTGATTAGGGGCGGCATCCAATGAAGTCGCCGACTCCGGAGTGAAAGCAGAAAGCGCCACCACTTGCGCTCTGAACGGTGTCGAGAGCGATTTAGGCACGTAGCCCAATCTCGGCTTGAGCGTGACATTACAATCACCTGTTCCAAACTGCATGCAGTCTGCATTTACAGAGAGTGCTTGCAAATCCCCCACGCGCTTGACTGAAACAAGGGTGAGCAGCAGCGCAGTTTTAAGCGAGAGCCCCTCAAGCCGACAGTCTGAAGTGGCTCGTAGGGTGGGAGGGCTAGTGCCCCCAGCACCAGAGCCAGATCACAGGATGGCACTGTAGGAGGGCAAGAGGGTCTTAGTCTTCTCACATCTCTCAAAAATCTGATCACTAGATCGTGTTTTCCCACTGAGCGCCCGTCGATAGCGGCGTGAAAGGCTGAGATAGCTGCAACATAAACCTTAAGAGTGGAGGGCATACTGCCGCCGTCCGTTCGTTGTTGTAAAAAATTCAGAATGTCAGACACAGGGCAGTTTTCTGGGTCCCGACCATTCGATTCACACCATCTCTCAAACACTGCCCATTTACAGGCGTACAGGCGTCTCGTAGAAGGGGCTCACGCCTCCGTAATTTTGTCCATCACGCGGTGAGACAACGAGCCCGGGTTTACCGGTTCCCGCACACCATCCACACATGAAGTTTCCACCATTCGGGGTTGGGGTGCCACACTGAGCCATCCGCCTGAGACAGTAGATCCCGTCTCAGCGGGATCGGCCACGGGGGAGACGCTAGTATTTCCAGCAGATCGGGAAACCAGGGCCTGTTCGGCCAGTACGGAGTGATTAATAACACTGACACCTTCTCCTCTCTGATTTTGTGCAGCACTTGTGACAAAATCTTCAGCGGGGAGAACGCATACAGACTGGCATTCGGCCACGGCATCGTGAGTGCATCCCCGCCTAGGGGAGTGCGTGACCGAGAGAAGAACAGAGGGCAATGCGTGTTCTCCTCCACCGCGAACAGGTCCACCTCCGCTTTCCCGAACCATTCCCAGATCAGCCTCACTGTCCCGGGGTTCAGTCTCCATTCTCCGTGAGGAATCCCGTCCCTCGATAGCATATCTGCGCCGCTGTTCAGGCAGCCCGGAACATGCGCTGCTTGAATGGATAGCAGATGGTGATCGGCCCACATCAAAAGGTGTGCTGCCTGTCTGTAAAGGGCTCTCGAGTACACTCCGCCCTCGACACCACCGACATGTTGTCCGTGCGAATCAACACGTGATGCCCCCAGACTTGTGTGAGGAAACTCCGAAGAGCCAAAAAGACCGCCCTCAGCTCGAGGCGATTTATGTGCCACTTTCTCCCCGACTCTGTCCAGTAGCCCGAGGCCGGTACGCTGTCGCAATGAGCTCCCCAGCCCGTCGTCGACGCGTCACAGAGGGCGGAGTGCCTCGCCATCTGTATTCTGAGCAGTGCCGCTGTATACCGGGGTCGTGTTCAGAAAGCTCGCGGGATGAGTGGCAGCGCTGTATGTTAGCGAGGGTTTTGCCTCGCCGATTGACGGCTTTTTGGAGCGTGAGCCTTCTGCTGAATGTGTGAGCGACACGGACGTGCGTATGTGCAAGGTGTCGAGAGCGAACCGCATCTGCAGTGGTCCGACACCTGCCACAGGGGCATGAGCATCGCCAGATACACGGGGAAGCTGCAAGCCCGGCTCTATTAACGGTTTCATGGCCGAGTGTGAAACCGCTATCGCTGGAGGAGGAGAAAAAAAGCTCTTTTCGTGAGGGTGTCACAGACTTTATTGCATTCTTAACATACACAACACAGACATTCTCATAGTCGCCTGCAACCGCCAAGGGGACTTCGCGAGAACATCTCGGACGCTTCTTGGCAGGCCTGTCGCTCGGCGCTCTCCTCCTCTGTATCCTCCCGTCAGGAACGAGGCTTCTGCTCCGACGGAGGAGCTCCCCCATCTTGAAGCTGTGACGCCCCTTTGGCGTCCTCTGCCACAGAGTTTTGGCACGAACAGAAGGCTCTGGGTTCGGTGCCGATGAAGCGGAAGCAGAGGGGGCCCGCTTCAACGGCCGGTTGGAAGCAGATGAGGATCTACTACGTGCTGGAGGCTTCCCTGCAATCCGGCCCAGCAGGAAGTGACTCATGGCCCTGGAGCGTTTCTGTGCCTCTGAAAAGCGCTTCGCGATAGCCTCCACTGCGGCTCCAAAAAGGCCGGATGGAGATACAGGAGCGTTGAGCAGCGCCCTCCTGTCCGCGTCCTTGAGCTTAGTGAGTGTCAGCCACAGATGTCGGTGGAGCACCACCATGTAGCCCATGCTTTAAGTGCAAAATCCGTTGCTGCGCGTAGATCCTTAAACGCCTTGGGATCCGCCCCACCCTCGTCCAGGGATTTCAGGAGTTGTGCCTGAAAAACTTGGAGCACTGCCATCGTGTGAAGCACCGAGATCGCTTCTCCCGAGACGGCATACGATTTGTCCACGACACGTGCGGTCAGACGGCAGGGCCTTGATGGGAGCATAGCACCCGCCTTCAGGGAGGCAGAGGAGGGGCAGAGGTGCGCGGCAATGGACTCCTCGACGGGCAGAATGCGCGTATATCCCTCGGGCTTCCGCCCCGTCGACTCTAGTGAAAATCTCCGACCCGCCTGCGTGAGTGCGAGCCGATTGGGGCGCAGCCCACGCCTTAGCGACCTCATCGTTCAAGTCAGGGAGGAACGGGGCTTGCTTCCTCGGAGCGGCAGCTCGTGGCCCGAGTGAAGGAACCACGAATCCAACTTGCCCTTAGCTGGTTCGTCGGTGGATTCCCACTCTAGACCGAGATCGCTCACGGCCTTGGTGAGAATCGGGACAAGCTCATCCTGGAACGCAGCGTGTCCCTCCACTTCAGAGCGCTCCTCTGGAGTGTGGGCCCAGTCCTTCTCGGACGCCGTTAGGGACATCACCTCATCAAGATCATCGTCGTCCCCCACCGCACCGAATGAGATAATCTCCGAAGCACCAGGGGCGGGTCGAAGACTCTTTTCCGCAAAGCACACCGGAGAGCGGGGGGATGAACTGCGCCTTTCCGCGCTCACTGGCGGCGGTGGGACGTTGCAGAGATAAATCACAGAGGGCGATGTTCCTACGGGCCTTAAAGGGTTAGTTCACCCAAAAATGAAAATTAGGCTGTTTTACTCACCTTCAAAGCATCCTAGGTGTATGTGACTTTCTTCTTTCAGATGAATCCAATCAGAGTTATATTAAAAATTGTCCTGGCCCCTCCAAGCTTTATAATGGGAGTAAATGGGTGTTTGCTGTATACAGTTCAGAAGACGTGAAATAAAGCGCACACATCTGTAATAAAACGTGCCTCGCACGGCTCCGGGGGGTGAATAAAGGTCCCCTGTAGTGAATCCATGTGTTTTTGTAAGAAAAATATCCATATTTCAAACATAATAAACACTTTTCTCACTTCCGTTGACTGTGGTATGTGGAAGACGTTCAGGCGGATGACGTAGGACGTCGCCGTTGCGTGAATGGTGATGAGTGCGGAGAGAGAACAAAACAAATCCGGTCACGAATTAGAAGTACAAAACGAGGATTTGTAAAGGAAACTGTCGGAGGATTTCGATATAAGCCAAGAGGAGACTGGGTTTCCTTTTGCTAAAGTAAGGAAACGTTTCCTTTGCTCCTACATTTCCCACGCGACGCATATGTCCTACGACATCCAGCTGAATGTCGTCTGCTTACCACAGTCAGAAAAAAGTGTTTATTATGTTTGAAATATTGATATTTATCTTACAAAAACACATGGATTCGCTACAGGAGGCCTTTATTCACCCCCCGGTGTGAGGCATGTTTTATTACGGATACGCATGCTTTATTTCACGTCTTCTGAACTGTATACAGCAAACACGTTTATCCCCATGGAAAGACTTGGAGGGGCCAGGACAATTTTTAATATAACTCCGATTAGATTAGTCTGAAATAAGAAAGTCACATACACCTAGGATGCTTCGAAGGTAAGTAAAACACAGGCTAATTTTAATTTTTGAGTGAACTAACCCTTTAAGCACCCACACTTAGAATTCCTCGCAGTGCGGGCAGCCCGACCCGGTGAGTGCTGCCTCCGCATGGGCGAGACCCAGGCACAGGATGCAGAACTCGTGAGCGTCTGGTAGTGCTGGGCGGTATGACCAAAAATTTATATCACGGTATTTTTCAAAATTAGACCCGTTTCACGGTATATGACGGTATTTATTTTTTTCATGCATGACCGGGTGTTAACCACATTTTCTACTGATTGAGAGAGGAAAAACTGCAGTAGATTGACTTAGAATGGCCTATTTTACTGTCATGATGAGCGAATATTGTAGAAAAATTCCACACTAAATAGTTACTAAACACAACCCATTAATACATGACACCGGTACTGCGGTATTTTAAAAATTCATATCATAAGAAAAATAAACACCGGTGTTCGGTATGAACCGGTATACCGCCCAGCACTAGCGTCTGGGGCCACGATGGGTCCCGAACACAGCATGCAAACGCTGGACATGCTGGAACGCCGAGAGGGAAATCCGTCTTCTTGCATCTTCTCCACAGCTGTCTTCAGTAGAATGCGTGAAAGAGGAAGATTCTGAGCTTATGCCACCAATACGGTGCATTATATAGTGGCGGGGGCCCCATCCCTATTAGCCGTTTTGGCTGGCATTGGCCAGTGAGAGTTGCAACTTCACTGGCGCTGTGCAATAAGGTTTCAGGTAGGTTAGGAAGGAAGGGAGTCCCCAAGGCGTTAACGCCATGTCGAGAGACCGTTCTTGAGAGGGAACCCATGTTTGTTTTTCTTTGTCTTTGAATAGGAAATCTTGATATTGTATTAAAAAAAATAATTGATTTGTTAATTTATTTATTTTATTAAATGTATTAACATGTAATAAATATGTAATAGTTAGTAAAGTATTTATTAAATAGTTTGTTTACATACAAAATTTGATGCATTAATTCATACTGCTGTAATGGCAATTTATGCGAAACAGCTGAAATGCAGTAGTTCAGTATGAAACCTGATATTTTACTTACGATCCATATTTATTTAATATTTCATCAGTCAACTTTTATAAAAAAATAAATCTGAATTTTATTTAAATATTTATTTGAAGTATTTATAGTATATAATTTAAAAAAAATGATAATATATTGTATATTTATTTCTATATATTCATATTTCTTTTTTTTTTTTTTTTTTATACAATGAATTATTTGGATTATGGATTATTTTGATCTTATTACTTTCATGTTCGCCAAAGGAAATGTCTAATTGAGATCTTATTATTTTATTTTAAGCCCTAAAAATGCTCTTCTTGGACAAATCCCAGATACAGGACTGTACTTTGATGTGGATGAGTATGAAGAGGTAAGACATTTCTTTTAAAATACATTAAACCATCTTAACTTTCTCATTAATAACCTAGATTCTTAACTTGCTTCATTCCAAAAGTGTTGTTCTCAAGCTTTTCTTAGTCACAGGCACCCAATCAGGCCTGATTTAATCCATCATCCTTTTTTCCACCACAATCTTTGTTCTCTTATCTGCTGTTTGTTCTCTTTCTCAAGGCTGAGGAATGCTCAGGGATTAAGATTTTTCAGTCCAATACTTCCATATACTTTGCAAACAGTGACCTGTATGTGAGTGCCCTCAAGGCAAAGGTGAGACCAAATGCTTCAAGTTACTATTAACTTAAAATATTTTGTGTTTTATGGTTCTGTCCTTGTCCTTGAACATACATTGTGTAGAGAGACTCCCATAAGCAGCAGGCGTTTGGCTTCAAGTTCTGTACATTTGACTTTTTATGACTACAGACTGGAATTGACCCAGCACAACTGCTCGCTGGCAGGAAATCACAGCTAAAATATGCGAAAAGAGACAACAGGGAGAGGAAGGCTGTAAACCACTGCTCTCCAGTAAAGAAAAATGCTGTTGTCTTATTGGTACGATGTTTGTTTTTTCATCTAAATGTATTAGATCTGTGACCTTTACACAAGTATTTGAACCTCAGCATGGGTTTCGCATAATGCATGAATAAATTTGTTTGCATGCCAAATATTATTTCAGATCTATGCCTATTAAACCATACAATCTCAAAATTTCAGAACAAAAAACTGTAGCTTAAAGTTTTTTTTCTGTAAAATCTTTCCATGTAATGTGGCGGCTTAGTGATGCAACATGTCTGAGTAAGTGACTGAAATGTTCTGTGGTGCCACAACAGGATGTGGAGCTGGGCGTCACTCATGAGTTGGTGGCTGGGCCGAAGAAACCGATGGATCATGTGTTTACCAATGGCCAGATGAATGAGAACCACACTGAGTCTGAATCTGAGGATGACTTCTTTCTGCAGCGTCTGACCCCCATTCACACCATCATACTGGACTTTACTCCTGTTAACTTTATTGACTCTGTAGGAGCCAAAACCATTAAATCAGTAAGTCAACAGCTTTTATTTTCAAAGAAGACACTTGAAGATTGATTAGTGAGATCTGGCGTAATACATTAGACCACATGTTGCGATGTTGCATATTGAGTGGCTTGTTCTTTTTATTACATAATTTTTACAGTTTCTCATACTTCAGGGTTAGAGGTTTGAAGAAACCGCTAACTCTTAATATTAAAATTCAGCATGTTACATCTCCCTTATTCTTTGCACTATTGATATGACATGGCTTGTTGAGAAAAGGCGTGCTTTTACTTAAGTGATCTGATTCATGATATTTGCTCAGTGGATACAAAATACCATAGGTTCAGTGATCTAAAAACATTCAGAGCACCTTAGCAGCTGTTTCGCAACATCTTGGCAACCACCCACAACATTGTAGAAACCATAGTGAGTCATTTGTGGTTATACGTTTTACAATAGTTCCTCTTTTTTTCTGCAGGTGATAAAGGAGTTTGCAACAGTTGATGTGAACATTGTGCTTGCTGGATGTAGCAGTAAGTAATTAGTTTCATTTTTTTTTTCTTTTTGATATACAGTCAAACCAAAATTTATTCAGACACCTTCAGAATTTCTCACATTATCACAGTTTATTTGCTATAGTTTAGAAAATGGTAATAAAATGACAAGAACTCAAGAGTTATACTGTGTCAGAACAAAATCATCTTGATAATGTCAGATAACTTTGATAGAAAGGTATGTAACAAAACATGGTCATGTCAAAGTGTCAAATCTAATTTCTGGTCCCAAATTTTTTATCAGTTTTACTGGTAGTCCACTGTATGAAGAAGTTTTGGGTATAATATGTCACAGTTCACTTTATTTTGCTATCCTCACTTACATAAATTAACTATAGTGTCCTGCACCCACTAGTAAAAAATAATATTTGTAATATTAATAATATTTATATAATAATATTTGTGAACTCAGTTGGAGTGGAAACTTGCTAGATGTAGAAGTAATGAATTACATTTATACATGTATACATGTATACATTTCTATGAGAGAATGTAATGTAATGTAATATGATAAATAATATAATAAATGATATAATATAAAATAAACAAACCTCTTTTATTTGAATAGTTTTTATAATTTTCCACTCGATAAACTTCATGTGTTTGGGCTATTTTTTGAGATTTTTTTTTTTTTGGAAACTTTGTTTTGTTATTGTTGTTAATGTCTGACATGTTTTCTACAGGCAATTTGGCTGGTGTCTAATATAATATAATAATATTTTAACTTATACTTGCTAGATGTAGCAGTGAGTAATTAATTACATTTATACATATATGCATTTCTATAAAATAATATAATACAAAATGATATAATATGATTAAACTCCACCAGAGTTCATATGCTTTATGTAGGTTAAAGTTCATTCTGATATATTTGTTGAATGTGGCAAACATCTCCACCTAGAGTTGGAACTAATAAACAGTCATGTGGCCAAGTGAAACTAATGTTTGTGTTGACATTAACAACAATTAATTTTTAATGTTACTATATATTAATATAACTAATGCATTCTTTCCTAAGGTGCTTGTAAGAACTTTTATATATTTGTGTGTTGTGCAGGGACTCTTCTTTCTGATCTCAGGACACTAAAATTCTTCTGTGAGCCCGTGACCCCTGACCTCATTTTCCCTACCATTCATGACGCAGTGTTGTATTGTAAACATTCGAGGGACAACACCATCTGCCCTGACGTCCAGTGAACACACAAACCAAACTGAGGGGCAGAATATGGATCGAGTCGTGCTGAAATGAGCACAAGTACTGCTACTCATGAGTCACTTTAGTATGGATATCACTTTAGGATGTCATGATAACAAGGAGACAGTTTTAGCAGTGAGCAGGCCAAATGTTTTAGATGGAAACACTTTATTTAATGTGAATATGCCAGGAAATGTTGAGCTTAATATGATTGGTGCTGTTGTTTTATTGCACTAGACATAAGCTCCACTGCAATTTCTTACTGACGACTACAAAACACTCTGTACCTTCTGTTCTTTTAAGTGCAATTAGTCTAGATGGATTCTTGACCAGTGTTTATTTTTTAGCACTGGTTTAAATCTGTTATTGACATTCCAGTAAGATTATTTTTATGATAGAACTTAAGTTTTACAATTGTACACCATGCGCTAGTTTTTCTTTTCACTGTATTTAATTTTTATTTTATATTTTTTGAAAGACTGCAGTTTCTTGTCTGACTGTAGAGCTATGTTACATATTTTTAAAGACCTGATCACATAATTGCACTGTTGGTGAAGATGCTGCTTCTGGTTTCATGATATACTTTAATCTGATGTTTCTGAGAAATCACTTGCCAGAAATTGATTGTATTGTTTTGTTTTAGTTTTACCCCCTCCTCCACTCAATCTGTGACACATTTGGCTAATGGCTTATCTAGGTTGCTCTAGGGGTTCTTGGAACCAATTGCAATTTGTTTTTGTAGCTATAAAGAACATTAACATAAAGGGGTCTTAGTTAGTGATTACTGAAACAGCTGATTCCATGAAGTCTTGAAAATTTAATTCAGGTGTTCTGGTCTTTAGAACATTACATGGAAAGTCCACAGGCTGAGACTGTCTTGGACACACATGCTGCCTATGAAACGTCCACTCCGAGCACTCTTTGTTTCAAATCAAGTGCTCACACACAATTACCCATCGATTTGAGATTTTCTGTACTAATATTTAGATGTTTCATTGCAGTAATGAAGACCAAAGCTCAACAATCAGTTGCAACTGCATATAATGTGGTGCATTTTATTGTCTTTTTATGCTGGTGTGGATTTAAGATATTTTTGTATAATAAATGCAAATCAGTACTCTAAATTATTAAACATTTATTCCTCAAGTGCCTTTCTATTTTTATAATTTTCACTAATTTATTACATATAACAGGTATACTAACCTGAAGAAGAGGGAAAAAATATTTATTAATAATAAGCAATAAAAAGACGACATGTAGTAAGGATAATGTTTTTATTTAATCATTTGATATCACCAGAAAAGTGACAAGACACATGAGAATCCTTGAATTATCAGGCAGAAAACAAACATTTAAGTAGGGAAAAAGCACATATAAGAGGAAAAAGTTTAGTTGTAAGTCATGTAGCGAGGGGTGGCGCTGAATTTAGCATAAGATTTGATGACCTTGTTCACTGCCTCCAGAAAGTCTTTCTCTGTAGCGATTTTTCTACGAGCTCTGATGGCAAACATTCCTGCCTCTGTACACACGCTGCGAATCTCAGCACCTGAGGGAAGAAAAACACAGTTTCAGAGTGTTAACTACAGCTTGCAAGGCCTCCACGTTTGGGTCTACGCAAATATTGTCTATTTAAATTGTGTGAACTCACCTGTGCTGTTAGGACAGAGACGTGCAAGAAGCTCAAAGCGGATATCTCTCTCCACACTCATAGAGCGGGCGTGAATCTTGAAGATGTGAGTACGTCCCTAGAAACAGAGCACAAATTGTTATATACATTTAAATATCTATCAGAATTGGATGATATACCATGTCTATCTTAGGCAGTAAATGTCACTATTGTAGTTAACACTCACTTCCAAGTCAGGCAGGCTGAACTCAATCTTTCTGTCCAGACGGCCGGGTCTCATCAGAGCAGGATCCAGGGTGTCTGGTCTGTTGGTGGCCATCAGGACTTTAATGTTTCCTCTGGGATCGAATCCATCCAGCTGGTTGATCAGCTCCAGCATGGTTCTCTGCACTTCATTATCTCCTCCAGCTCCATCATCAAAACGGGCACCTGTAAGAGGCAGCATAAGTGTAATAACTGAGACCTAAGAAAAAAAATTCAATCTTTGAGACAAAAACAAAAAGCTGAGATTTTAAAGGGACAGTCCACTCAAAAGTGAAAGTTCTGCCACTTACTCATCTTCATGCCAATTTATTTCTTTTGCTGAACACAAAAGAGAATATTCTGAAGAATGTTGGTAACCAAATGTTTTTAGTTCCCATTGATTTCTATTGTACTTTTTTGTTGATACAAGGGAAGTCAATGGGAAACTAAACTGTTTGGTTACCAATATTCTTCAAAATATCTTTTGCATTCAGCAGAAGATCAGTCACACAAGTCTGAAACAATATGAGAGTGAGTAAATGATTACAAAACTTTCATTTTTTTTAGTTGACTATCCCTTAAATATAATTAGGGGCCATTCACATAAAGCTGCACTACTTTTCCATTGTTAAACACTCTAGACAAGTTTGACATGTTTAACTTATTTTAACTTGAGTGCTGTACTTTTAGAATGCTGCGTTATGCAAGAGATGTGAGCGCAATGATCAAACATGTCCATCTAGATCGTGTTTACAAAGAAAAACAATGGAAAAGTAGCACAGTGGAATGGAAATATTAATAATGTGCTCCTAACACTTCTAAAATTATATTAAAGGCTGGCTTATAGATAGGGACCCCAAAACTTCAAGCCACACAGTTTGAGAGCGCCAAAAGAAGCTGAAATCATCTGACCCTGACTGTAGCATCAGATTATTGCAAGTAGGAAATTTTACCTCCAATGGCATCAATTTCATCAAAGAAGATCAGACAGGCTTTCTTGGTCCTTGCCATCTCAAACAGTTCACGAACCATCCTGGCACCCTGGATTAAACACAAAAATTTGTTATACAGATTTTTCAAGCTAAAAGAAGATATTTTGAAGAATGCTGGCAATCAAACAGTTGTTGGTCCCCACTGACTTCCATAGTAGGGAAAGAAATACTATGGAAGTCAATGGCTTCCAGCAGCTGTTTGATTACCAGCATTCTTCAAAATATCTTCTTGTATGTTCAACATAAGAAACTCATACAGGTTTGGAACAACATGAGGGTGAGTAATTGATGAAAAAATTAAAATTTTGGGGTAAACTATACCTTTAATCATCTATGTTTTTTTAACAGTTTGATAGAAAAGTCACATACCTCTCCAACATACTTCTGAACCAGCTCGGATCCGATGACTCTGATGAAGCAGGCATCGGTACGGTTAGCCACAGCTCGAGCACACAGGGTTTTCCCTGTACCAGGTGGCCCGAACAGCAACACACCCTTTGGAGGCTCAATACCCAGGCTCACAAAGCGCTCAGGCTGGAATTAGGATGATAGAGATTGATTTTTGAAAATAAGTCAATGTCATTTCAGACATCGAATACCTCGTTTGTTTTTAATTGGTACATTTGGATGTAGTCATGACTCACATGGAGCAAAGGGGTCTCAACCACTTCTCTCAGCTTCTCAATCTGCTCTTTGCAGCCTCCGACGTCACTGTAGGTCACATCAGGCTTCTCCTCCACCTATTTATGTACATTGCATAGTTATTCCTGCAGTGTTGCCTTGATAATGTACATGATCCCAAACAACCTAAGCGGTTCTGTACCTGCATCATAGTCACAGTAGGATCGATTTTGGGTGGCAGTGGAATATGGATCTGATACTTATTCCTGTCAACCCTGTTAACAGATACAGAATGCAACTCTTTTAGATACAAGCTGAAAAGTTTGTTAATAAAGTAAATATGGAAATGACTGATCTATCAGCTTACCCAACCCTCATTCCTTCCTCAATGTCAGTCGGAGCAACCTGATCGCTCAGGTCCACCACAAACTTAGCAAACTGTTTCACATTAATGATGTACTTTGGATCCTCAGAGTCAGAGTTGATTATCTTGGTGCATCTATGAACAAATAAAACAATAGATACAAGTTTTTAATGGTTGATACTGATCTACATATCATTCAACCACTTTATTACATATTTAAAAATGTTTCTCTTACAAAGGTTGCATTTATTTGATCAAAAATATAAAAAAACAACTGTAATATTGTGAAATATTACAATTTAAAACAAAGCTCAATTTTCACCATCCATTTCTTCAGTCTTCATCTTATACGATCCTTCAGAAATCATTCTAATATGCTGGTTTAATGCTCAATCAATGTTGAAATCAGTTGTGCTGCTTAATATTTTTTGTGGAAACCATAAAAAAACTCAGGATTTGTTGATGAATAGAAGTTCAAAAGAACAGCATTTAGTTAAATAGAAGACTTCTGTAACATTATAAATATTTTATTGTCACTTTTAATGAATTTAATGCATCCCTACTAAATAAAAGCATTATTTAAAAGGTAGTATATTATAAGCAAATCTATTTCTTTAAGGGTAACCCTTAATAACTGAAATGTTTTTGTCCTCTCATACCTGGCCACCTGCAGTGGCTGTTCACTCTGTAGAGTCTGTTTGTCTGCAGCCAGATCCCATAATGCTGGAGGAGCCAGACCTGTATCAGACTCTTTAATACCTGCAAGACACACGAAATGCAGCATCAATGCATTTGTTTTACAAAGTAGTGAGCCACAAAATTAGCTCCCCAGAAAGAAATGACAGTGCACTTACCTGTGAGCTCATTTATTTTCTTCAGAAGCTGTTGAATATCATCTTCCACTTGTTTAATCTGTCTGGAATACGTGCTTTGCCCCTATGCACAAACAAAAACAACAGTGAATAAATTACAAATAACACTGCTATAACTTATACTAAATGAAAGCCATCTGAATGCTAAAACAGTCATCTTTTTAGTACTAATACTTACATAGGTTTTCAGGAGCGCAATATCTCCTTCATCCAACGCTGAGAAATAAAACACAGATCAGGATAGATAAATAAATGAGATAGGCATATGTTACAGGATGGCAGACACATAACGTGTTTATCATTCTCTAATAAATCTGTTCAGGCTAACACAGACTGATATAACTAATAATAAGACATTTGACAACTCATATAATGAACGCGGTAGAGTAAATAAGTGAAATAAAGTTTGAAAACAATGACACAACATTCAAATTCTTTTAGTTTAGTTGATTCGGCTTTTGTTGACAAATTCCAACTGCAAAGCGGCTAGTCAATAAATGCTAATCTATTTGCTAATTCATATAATTTAAAAACCACCAGAAAGTCCTCACAAATAATACCTCGAATCGGTTTGTCGTCTTTCTCCTCTTCTTTCACTTTGCGTTGCTCGGCTCCTAAATGATCAGGCATGTCTGCTTTTTTTCTTTGTAATAAATTCGGTTGGTGTCTGTAGAGACAAGATTACACAGCAGGTTTTCAGAGGAACAATCAGTTCCGGTGTGCAAGAACAGAGGAAACCGGGATTGCATTTCAAAATAAAAGTTAGATTTTCATCACAGTATTCTTTAAATTGCCTTCATGGTCATACGGGCAGTAAGAGAGCCATTCATACTCTTACACTTGGCAATAATTATTTGAATTATTTGTTTACTTAATTTTGTATTTAAATTCGTCCCCATTTCTTTTTCTCCTTCCTCCCACTATTATTGGTTATCTATAGTAGTGTATGTTATAGTTCAAATGAATAAATAAATATATACGCAAATCAATAAATCAATTAATAACAAATCTGGCTTATCTGTATTGATAGAACTCATTGCGGGACTCTTATTTTGAAACATAACCCCGCCTTCAGTCAAACACTCATACACTGTTTGCCTTTAGCCATGTTATTGTTTTCATACCCCAAATCTTCCACGGAGGGATTAATATGTGCTCGTTATAGTAAGTAAATTTTTTGGTTGCCTTTTTATATAATATAAACACCTTGCAATGAACACATTAACGTCTGTTATTGCATTTCTCTTAGGCTAGTTAACTGGCTAACTCAGTAGCTTCAAACACTGGCTATATATATATATATATATATATATATATATATATATATATATATATATATATATATATATATATATATATATTATTGGCTTTTTCTTGTCGATGTCTGGTTACATGCATAGACATACACAGAAACATATTATGTAGATATTTTAATTTATTAGGAGTTATTAGTATTTCTTAGTGACTATGAGAGCTTGTCAAGTAAATTCACAGCCAGAATGACTATTAAACTTGTCTTAAAACCCTCAGAAAGGCTGATGATAGAGGGTTGTGATCTAAACTAAATGTTGTAATTACTAAAATTATTAATCCAACCCTTTTTCAGATCCGAGAATGCATCAATCACATCAGTGCCTTAAGTGATCTGTGCTGTCAGGTAAACAAACATATCATTTATGTTTCTGCACAAGCACTATGATATATGAGTTACATTTTAAATGCAATAACGTTTCTTCTTTTCAGCATGAATGACATGAACCTCAGCCCAGTGGGCATGGACCATCTCAGTGTGCCGCCTGTGAGTGCAAGTCACCTCGGCCTCCCCACATCCCCAACTCACAATCCCATCACCACTCCAGGTCAGGACTCAATTGCCTCTTATATAGATGTGTATACATATATTGGCATGACATTTGTTTTGTATGGTGTGGGAAGTTTAATGTATGAAGAAGTAACACTATGTGGTTTTATTTCAGGCATGTCAGTCACTATACCCAGTCTGGGTCCATCACTTGGGCCTCTTCCTTCTGCACTGTCCCTGATGTTACCCATGGGTCCTTTAGGGGACAGAGGTGTTATGTGTGGCCTTCCAGAGAGAAATTATACATTACCACCTCCTCCATACCCACACCTGGAGAGCAGCTACTTCAGACATATCCTTCCAGGTAATGTTACAGAAAAACTGTTAAGGTACACTTTAAACCAGGAGCTGATAATCTTTGTGGACATATGGATTCCCCTAATGTCCAACAAATCTAGAATTCCTAAATAATGCAGTATAATATCTTATATTCATAACTAACATATCTTTGCTTTTGTAAGGGTCCTGGATTCATTGTTCCACACTGTTTATTGTCAAACAGAGAGAAATGTATACTTGTTTAATCATTCAAGATGAAATATTATGAAAAAACAGTTTATATTAAAATGTAATTTTTAAATGTGCTTCATTTGCTCTATAGAGTTATCTGAACCTATTGTTGGCAGAAATAGTATATTCTATAAAATATTTTATTTCTGCTGAAATACATTTTCATATAAAGCTTTAGAGCAAATTCATTTATATTCTTTTTTTGTAGGCAGAAATATATTTTTATAGGATATATTTTTATAGATAAATGTATAGAAATGTATTTTTATATGATAAATTAAGCACATTAAAATGCCTTTTTGAAATAGTTTTTTAAGTCTATATTTGAATATAGAATATATATATATATATATATATATATATATATTATGTATAGCAGATATATATCTGTTATATCTGCCAAAATACATTTTTAAGTCAAGCTTTAGGGCAAATTAAGCTAGTTTAAAATACATTTTTAATGCATGAATGAATGAATAAATAAATAAATTAATTAATTATTTTTTACATTTTTAAATCTGTATTTAAAAATGTGTTTTGTACAGTATGTATTTTAATTAAAATGTATTGTTGGCAGAATAATATGCTCTATGAAATGTTTTATTTCTGTTAAAATGTATTTTAAATAAAGCTTTAGAGCAAATTAATTTTTATTAATTTTTGTTGGCAGAAATAATTATTTCTTATATACTATATTATTTCAGCAAACACATTTCATTATATAAAACTTCAGAGAAAATTAAGCACATTTAAATACATTTTTAAACAGGAATGTATTTTTTGATATTCTATAAAAAATGTTTCATAATTTGCTCTGAAGCTTTAATTAAAATGTACTGTTTATTACATTTTATTACATCTCTTTAGGTATTCTGTCATATCTGGCAGATCGTCCCCCTCCCCAGTACATTCATCCCAGCAGCCTTAACATGGATGGGACTCTTTCCGTGTCCAACAACAACCCTTCTGGCTTAGACCCATACAGTGGCCCCGGCGGCCCTCTAGAACAAGGCCTGGTGACCCTAGACACAAGACAGGTCGGAGGCCAAGCTGATCTCCACCAAGGAGGCTCTCACGAAGTTCAGCTGGACGCCACAGGACTAACCATGGAGTCTCATGTAAGTAGTCCAATGTCTCCTGATGGAATGGAAGAGGACTTGGCCACCATGGAGGGTGTCGTGGTGGCAGAGACCCAGCAGCAGCTGGGTAGCAGACCTCAGGCTCATGAGGGTTTGTCAGGTGTGGACTCCTCAGGAGGTGTTATGCCCCTGCATGGAGCAGGGCTGGAGCTCCCGGTGGTGATGGAGCAGGAGCACATGAGCGGCAGAGTAGGAACCAGCACTACAGGAGCGGGCGGTCCAGGTACATTGAGTGAAGCCTTGCACTCCACTGGAGAACTGAACTCTGGGGTGGTTAGTGTGGTGCTCACAGGGGCCATGCCGCCACAGGCTCAACTAGAGCCAGTATCTCTACATGGACCTTCAGGAATGGGACTCGAGCCTGTTAATGTGTCGTCCATCACTGCAGAAGTGTCTCTTGGGCCGGACAACAGTCTAGTGCTAGTGAACTCTACATTACAACTAGAAGACTCAACATCTAATAAGGAAAACATGGCCACTGCCTTCAACATATGTAAGTGTTGCTTGCCGATTTTGAGTAGTGGAAATGTTTTGGTCCAATTTTAATGCATTTTATTGTCTTCTAGGGTGCACTTTATGCGAGCGATCATATCCGTCAGACTGCCCTGAGCATGGACCCGTCACATTCATCCCAGACACGCCCATTCAGAGCAGAGCCCGTCTCTCTCTGCCCCGCCCCCTGTGCCTCCGCATTTCTGTAGCTGATGAACCCATTGGTACAAGCTTTGTATACAATTCTCAAAATGTAGTCAAAATACATCTCGAAATATGTAAATTAAAATTTTGTTGATATTTATTTTGGTATTTCAAAAAACCTCAGAAATAAAACTAGAAATAAACTAAATGGTTTTAAATGCAGGCTACAAGTAAATTCAGGCACCACAACATGATGATTCATGTATAGTAATGGATATTCATTTTGAGATCTGTTAAAATTATTTATTAAAGTATTACTGTTTTAAAGATTAACTGTATGTGAGCATTAGATGAGGGCAAAGGTATTAGGAAATTAGTATGTACAATTAAATGTGACCCTGGAGCACAAAACCAGTCTTAAGTCGCTGGGGTATATTTGTAGCAATAGCCAAAAATATATTGTATGGGTCAAAATTATTGATTTTTCTTTTATGCCAAAAATCATTACGACATTAAGTAAAGATCATGTTCCATGAAGATATTTTGTAAATTTCCTACCGTAAATATATCAAAACTTAATTTTTGATTAGTAATATGCATTGCTAAGAACTTCATTTGGACAACTTTAAAGGCGATTTTCTCAATATTTAGATTTTTTTGCACCCTCAGATTCCAGATTTTCAAATAGTTGTATCTCAGCCAAATATTGTCCAATCAATAATGTCCTCACAAACCATACATCGATGGAAAGCTTATTTATTCAGCTTTCAGATGATGTATAAATCTCAATTTTGAAAAATTGACCCTTATGACTGGTTTTGACGTCCAGGGTCACAAATATCCAATATGAACCGATACAATAAATAAAAAAATCAGTAATATCGGTCAATAATCCTTATGCTACAAATAAATTATTAAACTAACTATATAATGACTTATTGCTAGTAAAATTTAGTCAGAAACAACTATTTTTCATTATTGAAGATGTTTGGTTAACACTTTATTTTACAGTGTCTTTGTTATACGTGACATGTACTTACTATATTAATAACAGTAATTTATGCATAATTACATGCAACTAACCCTAAACCAAATCCTAATTCTGAACCTAACACTATAGTAAGTACATGTTGTTAATTAATATTACTTAGCACTTAAATGTGTAATTACACTATAACAAGGACACCTTAAAATAAAATGTAACCGATGTTTGGGTGAGTGACTTCATCAGTTAGCTTGTTAATGGTAGTCCATTTGCTTTTGAAAATGTAGGATTTTGTTCGATTGCTGAAGCCATTTTTTGTTTTCTTCAGGTGTGTTTGCTAGAGAGACCATACCCTCCAGGACCTGCTTTGGGCCGATGGTCGGACAGCACTGTAGCAGTGTAGAACTTACAGACTGGTCTGATAAGGATGCTCCTCAAATATGGAAGGTACTTGCCACATGTTTAAATTTAAGTGAATTGGCCAAACAATTTCACTTATTTTATAAAATCTTTACTTATACATTTTTAAATGTACACTACTGTTCAAAAGTTTGGAGTCATTTTTTAAATAAATTAATATGTCTATTCAGCTAGGATGCATTAAATTGATAAAAAGTGACAGTAAAGACAGTTATATTACAAAAAAAAATCAATTTCAGATAAATGCAGTTCTTTTGAACTTGAAGCATATTAGAATGATTTCTGAAGGATCATGTGACACTGAAGACTGGAGCTGCTGAAAATTCAGCTTTGCATTCACAGGAATAAATTACATTTTAAAATATATTAAAATAGAAAACAATTATTTAAAATAATGTTTTATTTTTATTTGTAATATTATTTTATTTTAAATTTCACAATATTACTGTCTTTTTTATCCAAAAAAAAAAAAAACAGCCTTGGTGAGCATAAAAGGCTCAAAAATTGTAAAAAGGTTTTACCTACCCCAAACTTTTGCAAGGTAGCACATACCAAATGGCATCATCTACATCATTTTATTCACTATTGCACTATGTCATGTTGTAATCCTAAGAATGGCTTTAATAGGTCACTGTGCATTTAATCTAATGTAGATGTTCCACAATGACATCCAAGAGTTCTGTATTGTGACGACAGATGAGCATGAATGCAACTGGATGATGTTTGTACGGAAAGCAAGGTAACCACATCCTTATAAAACTATTTTCATGTCACTTATTTCAGGAAGCTCTATATTGAAACCATGCATTGTATGAAATCAATCAGATAGTTGAACACTAAAATCAACTCTGTTTGCAGGACTACAGAGGAACAGAATCTTGTGGCATATATTGACAACGGGAAGCTGTATTTCTGCACATCCAGAGAGATTCTGCCAGATCAGGAGCTGTTGTTCTATTACAGCAGCGACTACAGCAGACAGCTAGGTGGGACTTCCTCTTGCATGGAACCCTCTGCATTAACCTGTATGAAGGTAATTGTACTGTATATCCATATAAGAATATTCCTTAATTTCTGTGTCTCATCAGGTGTGCCCAGAGTGCCAGAGGGCCAGATATGTCATTGTGGAAAAGAATGTGGCTCTTTCACAGAATTTAAATCCCACCTCAGCAGCCATGCCCAAAGCCATAGCCCCACCCAGGACCACCCTTTACATGCTACACACAACCAATCACAGTCACAAGAGAAGGTGACCAATGAGTCGTCCCGGTCCGCTTCCTCCCCACAGTGGCAGTGCCACTCCGATGTGAATGAACATTCCAGCAGCTACGGACACGGTCGCGAGAGGAAGTTTAAATGCAGCATGTGCACTCGAGCATTCACTACATCCACTAAACTAAATGTGCATTTCATGGGCCACATGGGCATGAGACCACACAAGTGTAGCTACTGCAGCAAAGCCTTCAGTGATCCCAGCAATCTCAGAAAACACCTGAGAATCCACACAGGTAAATATGCAACATTTGAAAATTGCATTTAAAACCGTTCTAATCAGTTTCAAATGCATTAAACTGTAATAACAAACTATATAGAAAAAAAAACAAGGTAATAACATTTTTTTAATCCATCATGATTTAATGTCATTAAAAAATATAATCCTGATGGATAAAATCACATTTGACCCCGTTTGGAAATGCATAAGTGGTTTATGACCTGACGTTAATTTGTTTTCAGTGAAATAATTTTATTATTGGCCAGAGAAATATCCTGTCATCATTGCTGCTCTGCTCATGAAATATATTAATTTTTTTTTTCTGCAGGTCAGAAGAACTTCAGGTGTACAGTATGTGGGAAGTCTTTCACTCAGAAAGCACATGTGGAATCTCATATGGTTATACACACTGGTGCCAAAAACATTAAATGTGACCACTGTGACAAGATGTTTGTGAGGAAACAAGATCTGAAACAGCACATGTATTCACATTCACTGTAAGGCTATATTTCATATTTTATTTAAAGTATAAATTTTAATGTATAAATTAATGATATGCATTATATTATATTATATTATATTATATTATATTATATTATATTATATTATGATTAACTGATACTAGAAAATATTGATATAAATATTATTAATACTGTCTAAGATTTAAAATATATTATAAATGTTATTTTTAGATTTTGTTTTATTACATTATATACCAACATATTTTATAATATGTAATATAATATAACTAATAATAGATTTTTTTACATTATTATAAATAATATTAACTATTAATAACTTATTTAAAACATTCTTGAAAAATTGTATTTAAATGTAATATATTTATTTAAATGTATTTTAAACGTAATATGAAACATTTACATAATACATAACATTCTGAATATAAAATGCATTGAGAATGTTGCATGTTAACTTTAAGAGCATGTTCTCCAAATATTTTACTTTTTCTGACAAAACTATTTAAAAAATGATTTATACATATGTGAAATAATGTAATCCTGTCATATTCCTAATTTTTTTTCTTAGCATATCATTTTCTTACCTGTTTTAATAGCCACCTTGTTTCCTTGCCTATATTTTCTTTATTCCAGAGACCGTCAGATAACTTGTCCGAAGTGTGACAAACAATTCTTGAAGACCGACCATCTCAAAAAACACTTGAACTCTCACGAAGGGAAACGGGACTTCATCTGTGAAAAGTGCAACAAGGGCTTTCTCACTAAATACCACCTCACACGCCACCTCAAAATCTGCAAGGGTCCTAAGATTAGTCGAGGGGCAGCGCAGGGTGAGGAAGGCGAGGAGGAGGAAGACGAGGAAGAAGAGGATGAGGAAGAAGAGAGGGAATCTGAAGGACAGATCAGTCCAGCCAACGAGGAAGAGTGTGGAATAGGCATGAGAGGATATACTTCAGAAAAAAATATGTAACGAGATGAATCCAAACCTTATCTAGCCTATTTATTTGTCCTTTTTTGTGTGTTCTTGTTCTGCCCATCAGCCTTTAATTCTTGTTGCCAAAATTTGTGTATCCCTACATCAAATGGCCAACAGAAATGTAATTAGATTTAAATACGAAAAATTATGCATCACATTTTTAAGTGGAGTGTCACTGTTAAATTTAGAAATTATTGGTCAAACATTGAACAAAGGACATTGCCTTTTTGTGAATTTTTGCTTACATTGCTCTTTTTTTTTTTTTTAGTCAGCTCATTCATGGGAGCCATGCCTATTCTGTACTCTGTATTTATATTGTAAATAAATGAATATTGAATTTTACGTGCAAATATTTTATTTAAAGTGTAAATAGTGTGCATTATAAATTATTACCTCTTATGCGTCATAATATACTACACTTAATCCAAATGAAAAGCAAATTCTCCTGACAGCAGGGTTTTATTGGTAATATTCAGTTACTCTGTCTACACAAAATTCCATTCAGACTGATTGTGGTGTTACCAGCAAATTATGGGTTGACTTAAGCACCTTTGTTTCTGACCTTACAAATGTGACCCATACCTTCGTCCTCAAAGATGTTGTTTTTTATTATGAAAATCCAAAGCTTTCATCTGCTGAATATGTTGTTAATTTTCTTATATTGAATGCAAAATTTCTTAAGTCATAAACAAAAATGGCTTAAATCACCTTTATCTTTCCCCCTTTTTCTTGTTGAATTGGACTCTCTTGTTTCATCTCTTAGACTTGCAAATAACAAAAAGAGTGCCAAATTTTTGATGTATTATGACAACTTTTCTAAAAGGATGTAAATTTATTTTTGTACTTGTATGTATAGATAATACCATAATTTGACGCACGCAAATCCAGAATGTTTGTTTTCTGTTCTTGTTTTTATGATTGCTCTTTGTTGGAATATATTCATGTTTTGCTCCCTGTTTCTGTATGTGTTGCTCTATAAGTGTTGCAAAAAAATAAAAATAAAATAAAAAATCCGTTCAGACCAGAGCAACCGATCCAGAGCTGCACCTGTGTGAACTCCTTTATCTCACAGGCTCTTGAGCTTGGAGGAACTGGTCTGTTGAAATAGCTCGTGCTTAATCTCTCTTTCACCATGGCAACGTCTGTGAAGCTCAATACTGGGGCAGATATGCCCATCGTCGGACTGGGCACATGGAAGGTAACATGGTCTAGTAATTTAGAGTGATACATTACATAAGTGCATTAATTTGGCTGGGACGTTGCATGTGGAATTCATGCCCAAAAGTTTTTAAAATGCATGCAAAAGTGAAATACATAGAAAAGAATAGAAAAAGATACTAACAAAATAATAAATTTAAATTGCACAGTAATAATGACGCTGCAAAAAGTGCGAAAGGAATCGTATGGGGCGCAGTTTCACCAATATTATGTTAGTTGCGTAGGAGGTTACGCAAAGTTTGGTTCCTTAACGATTTGAAACGATGGTGAATAAATTGTATTGCTCAGTCCTCAAAATATGAATGTTTGTGTCTTGAGAAAGTAGATTGGTCATAGTGAGTAAGCAAATTTACTAGTACCAGTCTTTTGAGTCACTATAAACTGATAACATTCAGTACCTCCTTTGTTTGACAGATAAGATGAGATATTGAGAGGAGAATTTATACTAAAGTGACTAAAGAAGAAAGAACTTTGTTCTTCTCTATATGTAGAATCATATTTGGGGGAAAAAAAATGAAAACACTGTTTTCACTGTTCAGTTATTTGTTTCATTTTGATTTTCTTCCCTTTTCCTGCCTTTTCATTTCCCTTTTTGTGCTTTCCTTTCCTTTCCTTTCCTTTCCCGCCATTTCTATTTTCCTTTCCTTTCCCTGACATTTCTATTTTCCTTTCCTTTCCTATATCATTTCTATTTTCCTTTCCTTTTCCTTTCTTTCCTTTCCTTCTTCCTCTTTCTCTGTCTTCCTTTCATACTCTCCATTTTCCATTCCTTTCCTCTTCCTTTCCCGCCATTTCTATTTTCCTTTCCTTTTCCTTTCCCTGTCATTTCTATTTTCCTTTCCTTTCCTTTCCTATATCATTTCTATTTTCCTTTCCTTTCCCCTGTCATTTTTATTTTCCTTTTTCCTTTCATTTTCTTTCCCACATCATAAGTTTTCCTTTTTCCTTTCCCATATCATATCAACTTTCCTTTCCTTTCCTTTCCTTTCCTTTCCACTCAGTTTTTCCCATTCCTTTCTTTTTTTCCCTATCCTTTTTGGTGATTATATTCTGTCATTTTCTTTCCAGTCTCCTCCATGTAAAGTTGCGGAGGCCGTGAAGGCAGCCATCGCTGCAGGGTACAGACACATCGATGGCGCTACAGTATACGACAATGAAACTGAGGTCGGAGAGGGAATTCAGGCCATGATAAAAGATGGTGTGATTAAAAGAGAAGAACTGTTTGTGGTCAGCAAAGTATGCCAGCTTGCAAATTCATTGCATGTCAGACCTGAAGCTGGACTACCTGGATCTTTACCTGGTTCACTGGCCAATGGGCTTTAATTAAAAAATTTTAAGAAAGTCCATATGAAACCTCTCTGTCACTCATTGATAGTATTCATTGTTGATCATCTCAATGAAAGGTAAAATCTCGCTGTAACACTATTCAGAAATACAGGTGCATCTTAATAAATTAGAATGTCGTGGAAAAGTTCATTTATTTCAGTAATTCAACTCAAATTGTGAAACTCGTGTATTAAATAAATTCAGTGCACACAGACTGAAGTAGTTTAAGTCTTTGGCTCTTTTAATTGTGATGATTTTGGCTCACATTTAACAAAAACCCACCAATTCACGATCTCAACAAATTAGAATACTTCATAAGACCAATAAAATAAAAAAAAAAACATTTTTAGTGAATTGTTGGCCTTCTAGAAAGTATGTTCATTTACTGTATATGTACTCAATACTTGGTAGGGGCTCCTTTTGCTTTAATTACTGCCTCAATTCGGCGTGGCATGGAGGTGATCAGTTTGTGGCACTGGTGAGGTGGTATGGAAGCCCAGGTTTCTTTGACAGTGGCCTTCAGCTCATCTGCATTTTTTGGTCTCTTGTTTCTCATTTTCCTCTTGACAATACCCCATAGATTCTCTATGAGGTTCAGGTCTGGTGAGTTTGCTGACCAGTCAAGCACACCAACACCAGGTGTGTGGGCAGGTGCCAAATCCTGCTGGAAAATGAAATCAGCATCTTTAAAAAGCTGGTCAGCAGAAGGAAGCATGAAGTGCTCCAAAATTTCTTGGTAAACGGGTGCAGTGACTTTGGTTTTCAAAAAACACAATGGACCAACACCAGCAGATGACATTACACCCCAAATTATCACAGACTGTGGAAACTTAACACTGGACTGACTGAGAGACCATTTTGAAGGCTCAGAAAACCTTTGCAGGTGTTTTGAATTGATTAGCTGATTGGCATGTCACCATATTCTAATTTGTTGAGATAGTGAATTGGTGGGTTTTTGTTAAATGTGAGCCAAAATCATCACAATTAAAAGAACCAAAGACTTAAACTACTTCAGTCTGTGTGCATTGAAATTATTTAATACACGAGTTTCACAATTTGAGTTGAATTACTGAAATAAATGAACTTTTCCACGACATTCTAATTTATTGAGATGCACCTGTATATTGTCATCATTGCTTTTCAGCCTGGGCCAGATCAGTTTCCATTGGACAGTGAAGGGTTAACCATTGGTGATGACACCAATTTCTTGGACACCTGGGAGGGATGAGGACATGGATTTAATTTGTAAAGTAAACATTCACATTCCTTTTTAACAAATTAATCTGTTTGACATGTTTCTGCATTCATAACTGCTTTCCATTGCAATTCCAGCAATTGTTTTATCTGTATTTAATTAACTATAATTATGGCACAATGTTTGTTAGGCTATGGAGGAGTTAGTGGATGCTGGGTTGGTCAAGGCCATTGGCATCTCCAACTTTAATCGAGAACAAATCGAAGCCATCCTGAATAAACCTGGACTCAAGTACAAACCTGCCAACAATCAGGTCGCTACCATGTACTCTTTAAAGGGCACCAGTGTGCCTTCATTTGACAAATACAGACGGACCAAGAAAGGTCAGTATTTATTTAATGACCAGCATTTTGCCTACAGCAGCTGTGTAATTCAATTGCTCCTTTAATTTCCTGCTACTTGTCAAGAACAGGCACAGTTATTTGTCTGGATATAGGCTTAAAATATCATTAGGGCTCTGCTTGCATAGCGGTCCGCAGGCCTTATGTTTGTTTTAAGGGAGATTTTGTTCCTGGGAGTGCTGTACGTTTTGTTTCATGTTTGAATAAATTGGAATGTATTATATCTAAGTAAAAAAAAACAAAACAGCATTTATTAACTAATTAGTATGATTTCTGATGGATCGTGTGACACTGATTACATTAGTTACTGATTATAATAAAATATAGTTTTTACTGTATTTTTGTTCAAATATTTATTTTTAAATGTTGTGTTTTTTTTATTCTTCTTCAGATCGAGTGCCACCCCTGTCTGAGTCAGGAGAAGCTGATTAGTTATTGTCAGTCCAAAGGCATTACAGTCACTGCATACAGTCCTCTGGGTTCTCCAGACAGACCTTGGTAGGCTGCCGTTCCCACATGCTGAAGCTTTGTTGCATATGACATGAAGGTTCAAGGTGCATTTGGTGACTTTATGGTTTAATGGTTTGAATGAATAACCTTTGAGGTTTGTCTCAAACTTAGGGCTAAACCTGAAGATCCCTCACTGCTTGATGATCCAAACATCAAGGCCATCGCAGAGAAGCACAAGAAGACTGCCGCCCAGGTGAGGAGACCTCCGTCCTACACATGTCAAAGCTTGTTAATGACTTATAAAATAATGTTTACTGACATCCATGCACAGGTTCTCATCTGCTTCCACATTCAGAGGAATGTGATCGTCATCCCCAAGTCCATCACACCACAGCGTATTCAAGAGAACGTTCAAGGCGTATTCAAGAGAACACCTTGGAATCATAGTGTCGCTAGTACTGTATAAATATGTTGAATTATTATTTATTTATTGATTTTTATTGTTTTATTTATTCTACACCAAAGGTTTTTGATTTTGAGTTGAGTGAGGAGGACATGAAGACCATTTTGGGCTTCAACAAGAACTTCAGGGCTTGTCCAATGGTGAGTATGTTTCCCAGGTTATGGTCATCATGGAATTTTAGAAGTGTTGTGGAAATTAATAAAATCTTGGAAAAATAAAGTCATAGAAATGTAGTCAATATAAATTGGAGTTTTTGCAGGTCTTAAAAGGTTTGCACTTTCACAAATTAAGGCTTTAAAAATATTTAAATCAGAAAGTAGAAAGTCTTAAATTCATGATGTCATGCCATTACATTTTGCACTGGAAAAAATCTTCTGTATTTTTGTTTTGTTTTCCAATACAAACATCTAAACATCCCTAATCAAGTGCATGCACTTGAGGTGCAAATTAAAGATATAACTTCTTGTTTCCTGAGAAATTGAACAAAATTAAATAAGTTAATGCCTAAAACAAGAACAAATATCAATATCACTGTCAATGGGGTATTAAAACCTGTTTTCCATTTTGAATTATTTAAGTTGATTTTTTTTTCTGAGCCCACTGGCAGATATTCTTGTTAATCATAAACACTATATTTTGATGAGACTTTTTATCTTACGTCATATTGCTTCTCATGTAAATGTGTCTTGATTTAATAATCTGTGGACATTTGTACTGAAGGACAAAAAAAAAACCAGGAAAAATATTACTTATTAAATGTTATACAGTAAAAGTTATTTACTTATTCTAGCGGTTGAGAGGAGAGGTATTCAAGCTATAATTTTTTTTTTTTTTTTTTGGTAAAATTAATTAAAAAGGAATGGAAATTTGTTCGTTGTATTTTCAGTCTTTGAAGCACTGCATATACAAGACATTTACATTTAGAGACCATAATGACATACATATTCCTTTTACTTGGTCTTACACAGGTCCAAAAAAGTCAAAAAAATCACCTTCATAAAACATGCAGAAACCCTGATTAGAAACCTAACATGCTAGAAATAGCTGTTACTGAGTACAGTCTTATTATTTATTACTATTTAATTATTTATTAATTTAAAAAAATCAATATCTAATAATCAAACTGGAAAATGAAGCGGGAGCCCTGGTTTTACTGTATATGAAAAGAAAAAAAGTTATTTTTATGGAATTATAATTTATTTATCATTTAACTTGATGTGTTTTTTTGTCAATGCAGGGGTGTGAAGCACAAAGACTACCCATTTAATGCTGAGTATTAAAAGAAGACATCTTGAAACATGCTGTTTAAAAAAAAAAACAAGTTCCTTGTTCCCGAGATTGCTGATTTTGCCATTAATTAATGTGAAAATCTCTTCATTTTGCTTTATGAATCTTACAGTTACTGAGAAACCTCACGGTGCTACTGTGATATGTGATTTGCAGGTTTGGAATATCAAGCAAATCTTGTTATAGCAGCCACTATACTTTAAATAAATTTTCTTTTAAACGTTATATTCATTAATGCTTTGACAATTTCAAGCTGTTACTACATTAGTGTAAATGTAAAAAGACTTGCATTAAATGTCTGATGACAAAACAGCACAAATATGAATCATAAAAAAAGTCTGAGAAACATATGCACTAGTAACATTATTTGTTTTATTTGAACAATGTCACACATTTTGCACAATTGGGCAGATACCATGAGAAAGTGTTGGTCCTTGAGAATATATTTTTTATATGAATTAATACACACTCCTTACTTTCACAATATGACAACAGAAGCACTTCCAGTTCGCAAGAGCAGCTCTTGTTTACTGTATTGATGTATGCTTTAAAAATCCAAATAAAGTTCTGCGTCAAACAGCTCTCTGGCTTATGTTTTTAAATGTGTTTCTCATGTTTTGAACCGCTCACTTGACCTTTACTTTACAATTAACCACATTTAGTCCCTCAAATGACTGTATTACACTTATAATAAATGTGGTTTTGCTCATAACTTTCTTGCAGTCTGAGATTACGGACGTACTTCATTTAACCCTCATAGGAAATGCAGGAGTCACATTTACTTCACATTGCAGTTAGAAACTGGATTTATTAAAGCTTTAGTATTCTGTATTCAATGGATAATCCTTATGCTTGGAAGCCCTGCAATAAAAAGGCAAAGGAGGCCATTAGTTAACATTTCTAGAGACCTAATACTACACAAATGGATACAAAGTCCACTGCAAATTTGCATAAAGATGACTCACCATTCCAGCATAAAAGCCCTCCAGTTTCTGTTAAAACTCAGTATGGTGTTCATCTCTTCTTTACTCAGCTCAAAATCAAAGACCTGTAAGGATAAAAGACTGAATCTTAATAATATGTATATCTTGAACTTTTGCAACATGTAGAACACGTATGTACATGGTTTAATTAAAATGGAAATACCTCAAAATTCTCTTTGATTCTCTTAGGGTTTACAGATTTGGGAATGACCACAACATTCCTCTGCATGTGGAAGCGGATTAGAACCTGGACAGAAAGTTTCTTGCTTAACGTGTCATGTAATGAAGTCATTTGGAAAAGTGTGTAATGCAAATATTACAAGGGTCAGCTTACATTCAGCTGACAGTTAAAACATTGTACTTGATGGATGCATAACATGAACTTAGCATTTCATAACTAATAAAAAACGCACGTTTACACCTACCTGTGCTGTGGTTTTACTGTGCTTATCTGCAATGGCCTTGATCTTTGGCTCCTCCAGCAGTGATGGCTCACCTGCCTGTGCCCTAAAGAAAGTCAAATCTATATGAAGTAATGTATAGCCATATGACTATTAATTAATTACGAATGAGCGTACTTACCATGGTCTGGTTGGGGAACCCAGAGGACTGTATGCAGTGACTGTAATGCCTTTGGACTGACAGTAGTTAATCAGCTTCTCCTGAGTCAGATATGGATGGCACTCGATCTGGAGGTGAAAAACAGTTATTGGAAAGATTGTGGCACCAGTGAACCACAAAGTCTTAATCTATTTTAAGTTCTCCAGATTTACCGAAAACAACACAATACCTGATTGTTGGCAGGTTTATACTTGAGTCCTGGTTTATTCAGGATTCTCTCAATCTGATCCCGGTTGAAGTTTGAGATACCAATGGCCTTGACCAGCCCAGCATCCACTAACTCCTCCATTGCCTTAGTGAGAATAAATTAACATTAATGTAAACAGCAATTGTTCTTTTATCAACTATCAAATGTGAGTTACACAAATTCATTACCTCCCATGTTTCTAGAAAGTTACTGTTGTCTGGAATTACTTGGCCATCCTTATCAAATGGGAAAAACTCCTTTCCAGGCTGCCAATTTTAATACGCAGATCAGCATAAATTATGCACAGAAAATAGAAGCAATTCTTATTTTATTATAAGTTATATACATATTAGTACTACCTTAGTGCCCATGGGAAAGTGCATTAGGTAGAGATCAACGTAGTCCAGTTTTAGGTCACTTAGGGTCTTTTCACAGGCTCCTCTTACCAAGTGTTTCTCATGGTAAGTGCACCATAGCTTTAAAAGATGCAGGATTTAGTTTATGGCCAAAGCCCCTTTCAAATAATGTATTTGTTAGGCATTTTTCTACAAGTTAAACCATGACTTGCATTTCAGTAATCAGAGCATGACGTAACAGTGCATTATAACACACAATAATACATGTTATACAAATGCCCTGTGTATGATCTGTGACATGTTTTGATGCTGTGTGAAATTCCAAGGCACATGATTGGCCTTGTGAGATCATGACTCCCGTCATGTGCCTCAGATACTCATTTTTACATGTGCTTCTACCTTGCTGACTATGAATAGGTCCTCTCTCTTCACCACTCTTTGGTTAATCATGGCATTGACTCCATCCCCAACTTCATTCTCATTTTCATAGACATGGGCCCCATCGATGTGGCGGTAGCCGGCCAGAATGGCTGCCTTTACAGCTTCTGTGACCTCACCTGGAGCAGACTGGAACAGGTTTCAAAATGTTACAATTAAATCTTAATATACCTTGCAATTATTATAAGATCTCTGAAATATAAAACATTAAGTAGAACAATTTCTAGTGTTTAACTGGCAAACCACAATAAGCAACAGCAGAAAAAAATACCATAATTAAAACCATCCAGAATGAAACTGTATTGTATAAAAAAAAATGAAAAAAATGTGAATGCTCACCCTCCATGTTCCCAGTCCAACAATTGGCATTTTAGCTCCATTATTGAGAGTTACAAATGTCATAGTGACTTTTAATGTAAAGCACTTACTAGATATAAAATAAAGCACTTGTTAGTCTGCACACTTCCACAGCCTTCACTCTCTGCAGTAGCCTCTTCTTTTGAAGCTGTTTTATTACATGGGCTTATATGTGGATTTGATTGGTCAGGTCTGGAAACTCCCCTTGGAAGGAGTGCAGAGGTGCCTCATTCTGACATAAAGCAGATTTGCTTGTAGTTCAGGGAGATTTTGAAAGAAAATGAGTTTAATAACAACAACAACAACAATAATAAGCTTTTTTGTGATTGCTTCTCGTTTTTAAAAGATGAATGACATGATATATCAAATACATCTGCAATTATTTTGTACAGTATATAACTTCTTTCTTTCATTCAGACACTTTTAAGAGGTTTATTAAGACAGTTTGTGATTTCTAAAATCTGAATGACATGATGATCATAGCACTGAAACATCTACGTTTGTTATTTTGAACACTGAAGCACTTGTAGCAGCATTATTTTATTTTATTTTACTGTTTACCGCCTCAAGCTTTTATTTTGAAACTGTATTTTGTAATGTCGTCAGAGCTGTTCACATAATTTTGTTTACTATAATCCAAAATCAACCAAATTGTGTACAACAGAAATGTGCGATTTAACAAGCAACTAATGAGATTCTTGACTTTAAGAAACGCAGTTAAATGACACTAATTTCCCAAAACAAGAGCACTTGGGTGAGAGTTTTTACTAGATATGCTGCAAGTGTTTGTCATTTATCATCAGATTTTCTTTCTTTACAGATATTTGAGCTTTAAATCTTTAGATGTGTAACCAAGCCTGCCACAAACAATTGCTTATTTTAATATTTGCTCTAAAAACTCACCCACTGATTTATGCATGGTTGTAATTTATGACATAATTATGACAATTATATGTTTAAAATGTAATTCCAGACAGAATTCCTCTCCCTGTCTCCGCCTCATGTCTGCCTTCATGAGGAGATTTGTGCAGCAGAAGGATGTGATGCAGTATGGGATGCTTGCAGATTTAGTTTCATTGGTGTCAGAGTTATAACTAACCAGAATTGGTTAGTTATAAACTTGGAGTTCAACTCATTCTAGGACTGCGTGCAAAGGTAAGTGACCACAGATGAGCTGGTCAAATTCTTCAGTAAATTTATTATTCATGGAAAAATCATAGTCGAGTGGTTGTCTGATGAGAAATTCTCTTTTTCTTCTTGCATCTTGCTTGTTTTGGAGTTGTGTGCGAGAGACAGACAGAGAGACTGCTGATATGCAAGCAATCCATACTCACCTCAACAGCATTCAGCTCGTAATTCTAATATATTTATATTTGTTTCTTTCTTTATTACTGATATTTTCAAACAATTCTAGTTATTGAGCTTTTCATACCACCTGTTTCAAATACCGTAAAGTGTTAAAAAGAAATGAAATCGAGTGTGATGTCAAACAGGTGGATCACACTGTGGTTGGAGAAGCAGGTGTTCGTTTTGTGGAGCTGGTCCAAACACTTATTAAAGATCTTCTTCCAGGTCAGATCTAATAAACATTATGTTAAGGTGTTTTTTGGTTCTTTTTTGCTTATTTCTCTGTCCTTCTCTCTGGTTTCTACAGCATGTGTTTCCGGTGGACTTCGGCACTGACTTTGACTCAGCCATTCAGGTTCTGATGTGGCATTTCCTGTCTAGGCTGGAGCACTTCCTGCCAATTCCTGACCTCCAGCAGGTGGGACATCATGGTCAATCTAGAATCCTAGAAATTGTGTTTGGGAAATTTATTTCATTGAATCTGGAGTTTTTGCAAAGATGACATTGAAAACACAAACGCTATTTTTATCATCTTGTATTATAATATAATGTTATATTGTGAGAAACTATCCACTATGATCTAGGTTGGACTGAGGGGTCCTTTAAGGTATATATTATGGATATTTGCATTATTGTGATTTCCACAGTGTTATTTTAGTATTGTTTATAAACTTTTTTTTACTTTTTTTAGTCATTTTTATATGCATTTGTCATTTTTATTAGTTTAATATTTGTAATTAATTTTTATTTATTTTAATTTAATTTTTAGGGTTTTTTTCAGGTTTAGTTTTTCTCATTTCGTAATTTTTATATTTTTGTTTAATTTAGGTTTTTCATCTAATATTTATATATTTTATTTGAGCTTTTTTCACTTAACAGAAGTGTTTTTAATGGTTTAAGTTAACAATAACAACACTTTCAATATTTGTTAAAAAAGTTTCTATTAAATTAGGTCAAAACATAATTGTATTTGTCCTGAGTTTGCTATTGCTAACCTTATGGTTTCAGACTCTGGCTTGGCTTGACCCACTGTTGCCTGTTTCTAAAGACGGTGAGGAGTTGATTAGTCAGTCAGATCACCTAAAGACACTGCTTGAACACTACAAGAACCTTGGACATCTTGATACCAAATGTAAGAATTTTATGAAGTCTGTTTGTCTTCAACAATTTGCTGAAGCTAATGACAGTTATAGTAGCTAGTGTTTCTAACAGTATATTTCCATATTGCGACAGACCCTTGTCAGCCCCTGAGTGCAGGAAACTGCATCCTGTCCACACTCTCTGGTAAAGAGAAGAGAGTAGGTCACGTTCAGATGTTTGACAGACAGACCTCGGACCACATTCAGGAAAGTACCATGGAGTCAGTAGTAGGAGCATCTGAATGTACAGAGACTCGGGTATGTCCGGATGAAGATGGAGAGCATCTTATTACAGAATCAGAGTGTGCTAGAGGCGTGGGTTTGGGTGATTCTGTGCTAACATTTCGAGAAGACCACAGATCTACAGATGTAATAGAGAACTCAGGCTCTAATACTGAACAGTCAGAGTTCCTGTCTCCTCCTTTGTCTACACAATCAATGTCTGAAGAGAGTGCTGTACACAAAATAATTGGGGGGCAAACACAGATCTGCACGCAAGCCGAAAACCATGCTGAAGATTAAAGTGGTCAACCTTCAAAAGCTGAAGAGAAAATCAGCAACTTCTAAGAAAACGAATGGAACAAACCTGCAGCATCAGGCAGAGGCAGACTCTGTGACCTCAGAAAACAAGTAAGCTCATCATTTGCTTATTGTTGTCACAGTTTCAACATTAGTATTACTATGCTTACAATCATAAGATTTAACATAAGAATATATAAGAACACATTCTTGAACATATGTAGGACTTCTAATGACTTCATTAAAACCAACCTGGCACACAGAGCAAATATGTTTTTTTTTTTTTTTTTACACTATAGATTATTGAAATTCATATGTGGGTTATGATGAGTTATGTGTCAGTGGCAAGTAAATGAACAGCACCTAACTGAAACAAATAAGTTTAAATTGAAGTACTAATATTATTAAAACTAAAACAGAAACAGAAAATAAATTCAATCTAAAAACAGCAACAACAAAAACTAATAAAAATGAAAAAAACATATAATAAAATGAAAATATAACCATTAAAAGCTAATTTAAAATATTAATAGATAATATCATAAAAAGGTTTCATATGATTTTAGAAAAAACTTTTAGCAATTTTTAAGAAAGTTCAATTTAATGTCCAATTCAATTCAAAGATTTCCATTTCAGTTTTTCAGAAATATCATGTTATAACTTTAAAATAAAAAGTAATGTAATCAATAAAAAATAATTTCTTGTATAATAAACCAATCATTCATATATTTTTTAATTTTTTTTTGAACAATGTTTTTAATTTATTTTTCAAGGTAAGAAAACAATATGAATTATCAATTCATAAATATTACGTTTTTGGGGAGTCACACCAGATGAGATTTCACAACCTTAACTTGTGTTTATTTTACCAAGCACAACTATTGATTTTGGTACTATTGTTAAATGTTCTTAGGGGTGACCCTGTGGAGTCTGACAAGTCTGACTGCACCTTAGATAACACAAGTGAGTCTCTTTCTAATCACTCCACTATTTATTGGTTCTGATGTGCAGATGCCATGGAGGTACATATAAAAAAATCATGAATGACTATGCTGATGACTGTTTCTTTCTGCCTCGAAGGTAAATTGGAAAGCCTTGCACTGTCTTATTAGTTTTTCAGTGTAGGTTTAAACAACATTATATACATAGACCAATTTTCACGAAAGGAAGACAAAGATACTTCTAACTGATGTGACTAATACATTTTATCCACTTTTTAATCCACTAGCCTGTCCTCTGCACTTCTTGCACCGTCTACCAGGTGGCACCAACACAATGTTCAACACAATTTAAATGTGTTCCACGTGTTCACTGTTGCTCCACAGTGTTTACAGAAGTACCAGCAGCTCTCAGTAACAATAACAAGCAGAAAGGAACTGGTATGAAAACATAATTTTTTTTATTATCATCTTTCTGGCTCTGGATATAGTTATTAATTAAAATTAGCAGGAAATGATTTTGAAACTCAAAATTATACTCAAGCCATAGCCTACTGAATCTAATATGGATTCAACTCTTATGTCTGTGATCCATCAGCAAAGAAGCATAGGTGAAAATATAATCAAACAAAATAGACAACTGTAAAATTATATATGGTTGTTGCATTTGGCATTGTTTTTATTTCTTGCTGTTCATGACCCTAATAAAACAAACCTGGAGTCCAGCATTTCAGTGCCCAGTGAACACTGTGATTCAGAGAATCCCAGCAGAAGGAAATACATTGAATTTAAGTTTTATACTTTAGGCCTTTGAGACCCCAATCAGAAGATGATTTATATATTTTAAGCCTTCTGAATTCATATACTAGCTTTGTCATTAATTTTAGTATTTATTCTTTCACTCCAGTTAGTTGTAAACACGATTAAAACCGGATCATCCAGTATGACGTAAATAAATCATTTAGACTGTTTTTTTTTAAAGCAGATCAATTGATTCTTTGAAAAGATCTGACTTTTTCCTCCAACTGGACATCATTACTGACTGAAAATCTTGACATTTCAGTTTGTTCCTCACACATCTATAATATGGCTTTTGAAGACTTGGAATATAGTGCACGAGTTTCATGGACTGCTTTTATGAATACTTAGATGGTTCTTTTGCATCCTTTTACAGCTTGAAAACTCCAGTACCCCTCCATTTTTTCTCCTCCTTTAGGTTTCTACAACTATCATTAATGGACTCCCAAAAAGTAAGATTCCTGCCTTTCTTTCTTTTTTTTCCCCTCAATACTGCTATATTAGAACACAAAGCAGCAAAGGGCAGACGCTTGTGGGTGGTTGTTTGGAGTCCCTTGGTCCATTCATTCTGTAAGTGTTTCCAGCTGGGATGGGAGAGGCCGGCGCCTGTCCAGCTGCTGCGCACTGACCTTCCACTTACAGCAGGAGAGACAGAGTCATTTACTAATGCAAGAAGCACAAGGATCCATATGACTTTGAAATACTTTTTTGGTGAGTGTCTAGTTTGCAGGAGGATTTTTTTTTTTTTACATCAACTCTGCATTTGCAGGCTGAATGTTAGGGCCATAAATGGGGCTCCAAGAGTTTCTTGATCGGAACAGATTTGGAGAAATTGAGCATTACATCACTTGCTTACCAATGGATCCTCTGCAGTGAATGGGTGCCATCAGAATGAGAGTCCAAACAGCTGATAAAAACATTACAGTAATCCACACAGATACAGTCCATCCATAATGTCTTGTGAAGTGAATCCATAATAACTTTTCCTCCAGTGAAAAAGTCCATTCCCTGTTGTCCACTTACATCAAAATCCACTGACATATTTATTTAAAATTGTTTTGGATGTTTTTTTCTTAATCTGTGCATATTTCTCTCCTGATTCAGGCAAGATCTTTTCTTGAGGAAAGTAATATTATGGATAGAGGACAGACATCTTAATAGCGAATTTATTACAAACATGCAGCTTTTCACTTGACAAGATGTTAACTGTTCAGTGGTGGAAAGAGTACTAAGAAACTGTACTTAAGTAAAGTATTGCTACTTAAGGAATAATTTACTTGAGTACAAGTAAAAGTACTGAAAAATAATATGACTCAAGTAAGAGTAAAAAAGTTAGCTGAAAAACTACTCAAGTTACTGCGTTACAAAGTACTTATTAGTATTATTTTTCTATTTTTACCCAAAATGAGACGATGTGAGCATTATGGAGCAGGGTTAACACTAACCCTAACACCCATGTAGGCCTACTGTAATATCTGTTTCACAAGTGAAAGGAAATCCCTTATATGGACAAATGCATCAGATATCACTATAATAACATGCAGACAGAGAGGCTTTGACTGATGAAACATGGAAGACAATAAACACACAACTGCAATGCAATGCTAATTGACATAGCTTGTATCACAGTATAGAATTTTATAAAATATATTTTCTGTCTCACTGTGATAAGAAGCAACATGGAACCACAGATGCTAACTGTTTCAAACACGACTGATGTTATATAGTGATTTTGGAGCAAAACATGAAATTAGTGTCATAAATTTTCATGTTTGATGCTATGTTAAGCAAACATACTACCTATTCCTGTTGCCAGGAGCAACTGTTTTATAACAAATTTTGCAAAGTATATCTATGTATAAGATTATGTGTTTGTTTTTAAGAAGGGCAAAAGCAAAGAAAGGTAAGTGAAGGTTTAAAAGAAAAGAAAGGGTTTAAAACAGTGTGGATAGAAAGGTGCCAGTAAAAAATAATGTGGGGTATGGGTAAGAATTTTAATGATTCTGATTCTTGTCAATTCCTAATTTCAATTCCAATAAGGTAAAATAAATAAATAAATAAATAATCTTAGCTATCATCTTATTGCAAAATATTTCATTGTTAGCTGAATACTATGAATGAAAATCAATAGGTTAAAGAACACTTACACAAGGATGTGTGTGCAGCAGAGAAAACAGCCCGTGAGTCTTCTTGACTTGAATGGTTTAAAATCACATTGAAAATGTAGTTTGTTATAATAACAAAGGTGGACTCCAGGTACATTTTTCGGTAGGACGAAAAAAAGAGCATTTTATTTAACATGTTAACCCATACCTAGGCTTGGGAATCCAAACTCTATTCCAATTCTGGAATAGGATGCTTAAGGTCAGGAATCGTCTACTAAAATTTTGATTTCTCTGTGTGCATTTTAATATGACTTAAACCATTCAAGCACAAGAAGACTCGTGCTCTGTTTTCTGTACTGCACACATAGGGGCGTAGTCATCATTTCAGAAATGAGGGGAACAGAAATGTAAAAACAAACAAACAAACGAAAAAAAACTTCTGACTTTGGTCTAATTGACAGGCTTTATTTTTCCTTATGTCTTTTAATTGGCTAAGAAATCAAATACACTGATGGACGATAACCAATAATTTGTATTCTATAATTTTTTTTTCTGTATTTTCCTAATGACGATTTTAGGATTGGTTTATACAAACACATAATAAGGCAGAATAGTTTCTATACTGTAATAAATGTTATGTCAATTAGCACTGTATTATTCATATACTATATTAATTGCCTGGAAATGTCTTGAAATTACCTTTTTTAAGCTACAGCTATAGCAGGATGCCTTTGTCCATATTAGGGATTTCCTGCACATCATAAGTTATTATAAATTACTTCTAAGAGGCTTTCTGCGCGAGAGCGCCCTCCGGCTCCGAGTTTAAATGAAACATGCACTGCATGAGAGTGTTTAGCACTCCGTAATGTTCACATCGTCTTGTTTTGATATGAATAAATCGTCCAGTCATACATAGACTATCTTGTTTCTTCGCCCATGTGCACACACATCCAAAGCACGCACACAGAAAAAGTGATTTTAAATGCATCTGATTAACAGATAAATCATCAGCGAGATGCACGTAAAAATGCATGCGCTCTTATTTCAATGTTGTTGTTAATTAAGTTATTTTAGCTTCGTACGTTTAGTTTAACTGCACTGTTAAAGAGGGCGATTTTTACTATTCAGCTGAACTGTGTGCATGTATTTTAGACATGTATTTATTTATTTATTTTTTGGTACTTTGTACTTTTGGTGAAAAATAAATGTAGCGAAGTTGAATATTTTAGTTTTATTCTACTCAAGTAAAAGTAAAAGTACCACATTTTAATTATACTCAAGAAAGTAGAAAAAATGTAAAAATGTACTCAAGTACTGTAACGAAAGTATTTGTAATTAGTTACTTTCCACCTCTGTAACTGATGTACTGGAGTTGTGTATATTATTGTGATGTTTTTATCAGCTGTTTGGAATCTCGTTCTGACGGCACCCATTCACTGCAGAGGATCCATTGGTGAGCAAATAGTGTAAGGCTAAATTTCTCCAAATCCGTTCTGATGAACAAACAAACTCATCTACATCTTGGATGACCTGAGGGAGAGTAAATTGTTAGCAATTTTTAATTTTAAGTGCATTTTTCCTTTAATTAAACACAGGACACAACTTAAACGTGATTTAATTCCACTAGAGCATTAGGATGCACTATAATCCTTTCGATTGTACAACTAATCACAGTGCAGAAGAGTTCGATTAATTCTGGAAGGCCTGCAGTTCTCTATAACAGTGTAATGACTTTAATTAAAGACAGGGGAGAGAAAGGGGCACCCCATTTTTAAGTGACAAAAGGGCTATTTAAATGTTTGTCCTATGTAATTTGACACTCGTCTGTAACTTCAGTTTTAGTCTTCTCCTCATTAGCTTTACACAACTATGGCAAACACAAGGGCAATGTTCTTTCTCCCTCCATTTGTGTTATCTAATTTCCTCTCTCATCTCAAACAATCAATTACCTGGCTGAAGTAAGCCTTTAATGCCTTTAGCTGGAAATTGCCTTTGCGCCCATGCAAGCCAAATAAACCAGATTAGCCAATGGTGATTGAATTCCGTAGGGCCGAGACCCTGACGAGGACAAATTCCCTCATCTGCCAAACTCCTGCAGCATTCAGCTGATAAGTCTGTGTGAACAGCTCACGAACCGTGTCCCTGTTTGTGTTTTTGCTTTGTTTCAGAGAGTGGATTTTGGAATCTGGTATTCTGGGGATTTGTTACTGAAGAACTGAGGACAGAATTGTGATGACTGAAGTGAAGGTGTGTGTGTGTAAGATATGTTCTATAAGCGCTAGAAATCTCCACTTTAAAGTACATGCTTTGAATCCATCTGTATGTGTGTGTGTGTGTGTGTGTGTGTATGTGTATTATTTATATAATATTTATACATTCATTAATACTGAATGAAGATATAATTGAGTTGCATGAAAAAAATGTAGATTTTTATACTGAATCTTATTTTTGATTCAAAGCATATGTAAACTTTAAAGTAGCGGTTACTAGTTAAGTCTCCAGGCCGCAGCACCTGCAATCAGAATAACAATGATTTCATTTGGAGAAGACATGCAAAGCTCATGTAGAAAACAGAATTTGTTTAACCTGCAGTCGTTGCAGTCATGAGTCAATCTGTTCGGCATGCTCAAGAGGTCCTCAGGTAACAGAACATGTAATACCTGAACATCTGATGGATGAGAGGCACAAACACACCTTGACACAGAAACTCTGCAGTGTAGCTTGGGGACACAAACAGTCACTTGACTGCTGGACAAATTAAATGTAGGGGTGTAAATATTTGTTTTGACAATTATTTGATTCGATTGCGATTCTTGAAATCAGTCAATCCGGTTAAAGCATTTTGGAACATTTCATAATTATTTTTGAAAAAATATGCTGATGACAAAAATTTAATTGGAGAAACAGTTTTCATTACAGTTGATATTGACAAAATAAGATATGAGTCTTTACATTCACAGCTTCAAAAAATAACATTTTTGTTTATTGTTAATCCAATAAAAGAGATTATGTTGTAAACCAACACAAACAGACATGGAAAAGGTATTGAACCAATAATTAAAATATAAATGCATGTGCAGTATAGGGGAATATTATACACTGCCATTCAAAAGTTTGGGATCAGTATGATTTTTAACGTTTTTTAAAGAAGTTTCTTATGCTCATCAAGGCTGTATCTACTTGATCAAAAATACAGAAAAAACTTTAATTTCGTGAAATATTATTGCAATTTAAAAGAAGAGTTTTCTATTTTAATATATTCATTACTCCAGTCTTCAGTGTCACATGATCCTTCAGAAATCATTCTAATATGCTGATTTATAATCAGTGTTGGAAACAGGTGAGCCACGTAATATTTTTTTGGGAACTGTGATAATTTTTTCAGTATTCTTTGATAAATAAAAAGTTAAAAAGAACAGTGTTTATTCAAAATAAAAAGTTTGTGTTACAATATACACTACTATTCAAAAGTTTGAGGTCAGTAATTTTTCTTTTTTTATAAAGAAATGAATACTTTTATTCAGCAAGGATGTGTTAAATGGATAAAAAGAGATAGTAAAGACTTATATTGTTAGAAAGGATTTCTATTTTGAATAAATGCTGTTCTTTTTAACTTTTTAGTCATCAAAGAAAAAGTATCACAGGTTCCAAAAAAATATTAAGCAGCACAACAGTTTCAACACTGAAAATAAATCGGCATATTAGAATGATTTCTGAAGGATCATGTGACACTGAAGACTGGAGTAATGGCTGCTAAAAATTCAGCACTTCATCACAGAAATAAATTATATTTTAAAGTATATTAAAATAGGAAACCAATATTAGAAATTGCAATAATATTTCACTGTTTTTTCTGTATTTTTGATCAAATAAATACAGCCTTGATGAGCATAAGAGACTCCACTAAAAAACAATAAAAATCTTACTGATCCCAAACTTTTGAACGGCAGTGTAGATTATGAAATCAAACGGTAATAGAATAATCAACCACATATTAATGGTGTATGTAAGGAATGAGTGAAGACCAGTTAAAGCACATTTCTATATATATTCTCCAAATATTCCAAAACATGCATAATAATTCATACTTTAGGAAGGAAAATAACTGTTAATTTGCTTTTAATATTTAACATTAACTTTTTTATAACTGATTATTAATTAATTAATTTTTTTATCATCAGATCAATGCATTTTTACAGCCCAAATCAGGTTGCTCTGACATATATTGTTGCCCTAGTTACATTAGTTTAGAGAGCATCCTGAATACACTTGAACAGGTGTGCAATGGTACGACGAATATCCTCTGTGAAAAAGGGAAAAACCATTTGTGGAAATGTGTATCAGAAAAGATAAAGAGACATGCTGTTAAGGGACACCACTGAAAGATATAATGACACTCAAACTGGGGCAGACAGTGCATTTTGGGTTTAGGAAGTCATTAGTTTAGGAATGGATTCATATACGATCAAACACGATCCCGTGAGGGTCATTGCCTATATGAGGTGAATGTAACTTCGGTGTGTGTCTAGTGGGCTTTGTGATATTTAATAGCTCTTCTGAGAGCATGATAATGTTTTAATGCATACATAAAGAGCCCTGCCTCTGCTTAATGAGCTAATCTGTTTAATGCTAACTTTACACCCACCAAAGAATCGCTTCCAGTCTCCCCTCAGACACAAGACGGCAGCAGGACTATAAATAGACCTTTAATAGATTAATGCAGTTTCTGTGATTTGTTGTTGAGGTCGGATTAGAGGCTTCTAGAACTAGTGACAAATGGTGATTATCAGATTATTGTCTGTTGCTCTCACTTCCTTCCTCTGTTCCTCGTTTTCTCAATTATGTATCTTCAAATCTGTCTTTTTTTTGAGTTTCACACCTGTGCCACATGTGCTTCTCTGCACTTCTCTTGTTATCACTCTGGCTTTAATGATGAGACTTTCACTTTCAAACACTCAGACAGGGACAGTCTACCAAAACCATCAGTCGGCGGCTGTGCCACTTTAGTGGCCTAGGGTTCTATGTTCAGACGAGAAGTTCAGAAATAGCCGGTCGCACAAACTTATTTGAGCTGTGTTATCCCCTCAGAGACAAACTTCCAGCCCTGGAACCAATTAGAGCAAGCGGAGCCCCTCCACCAGTCCACCAGAGGCGCCTTTGCTGTGGAGACAGAGGCAGGTGCTACTGTCGTTCCTCTGGAGAAGTAATCAACGGCACCTCAGTTCTAAAGTGAGATGGGAAACTTTGGAGAGTGCTGGGTCACACTTGTCTTTGACAGACTGGCATATGAAAGAGGTGTAAAGGGGTCTTAGAATTCTCCTTTGAGATATTTTGAGCTTGTTGCACTATAAAAATATACGACAGGTTTCAGAGGACATTTACATATTTGTCTTAAAGGCACAGTAGCAAAAATGGTTTTAAGAGACAAAGAGAGGATGTAAAATGGTCTGTTTTTAATTTACTAGTCTTTACTAATATTATAAATAGACTTATAGTGTTAGTAAAATTAACACTTTACAGTAAGGTTAAATTTGTAACATTAGTTGATGCATTAGGATTCAAGAACATTGAACATTTTTACAGCACATATTAACTTAGTTTAATGCTAATTTATAAATATGGTATTGTTTGCATTTTACTTTACTAATTTATGCCCATTGATAATACATAAATGTCCATTTATGCTTAACTTGAAATGTTTAAAATGTATTAGTAGTATGTAATATGTAAAAAATAAATAAATAAATAACCCTGATTAATAAATGTTTTTGTTCATGATTAGTTCGTGATACCTAATGTATTAACTGGTGTTAAAAAAAAAAAGAGTGATATGGCCAATGTAAATATATATAAAAATATAAAATATGAATAAAATATAAATAAAGTACATTACTGTTCAGAAGTTTGGGGTTGAGATAATGTTTTTGAAAGAAGTTTCTTATGCTTACCAAGGCTGCATTAATTTGATCAAAAATACTGAAAAACCCTAATGTTGCAATTTAAAATAACTGTTTTCTGTTTTAATATATTTTAAAATGTAATATATTCCTGTGTTGAAAAAGCTGAATTTTCAGCATCATTACTCCAGTTTCCAGTGTCACATGATCCTTCAGAAATCATTCTAATATGCTGATTTGGTGTTCATGAAACATTTCTTATTATTATTACCAATGTTGAAAACAGTTATGCCACTTACATTAATACATTTGTGGAAACTATGATACATTTATTCAGGATTTCAAAGTTCAAAAGAGCAGCACTTAAACTCTTAAAAATAAAGGTGCTTCACGATACCACTGAAGAACCTTTTTTGTTTAAATGGTTCCATAAAGAACCTTTAACATCTGAAGAACCTTTCTGTTCTTTGTGGCGAAAGAAGGTTCTTCAGATTATAAAAAGGTAAGAAAGAGATGGTTCTTTAAAGAACCTTTGACTGAATGGTTCTTTGTGGAAGCAAAAACAGTTCTTCTATGGCATCGCTGCGAAGAACCTTTTAAGCACCTTTATTTTTAAGAGTGTATTTGAAATAGAAATCTTTTATAATATTATAAATGCTTTCACTGAGCAGGATCAGGAAGAGATAAAGAGAGAGATGTCCAAAAACACTGCAAAAGATAAAACTTTATTTCTCCCAGATTGTAACAGTAAAAAGTTAACAAGTGCAATTACAACTCCGCTGATCCCCAACCCACCCACGGACCCCATAATAAAAACAGAGAGAAGTTTAACAGGTGGACGGCCATATCACACTTCAACTGAGGTACCAACCACTATCACAGAACAAGGTGCTAGGCATGTACTACAGATTTAACGTAAGGCAATTTATAACCATTATAACTTATTACTCCAAAACATACATCTCTCTTCCCTCCACGAGGGGAAAACTACTAGTTTCACCTTAAATAGATAAACAAGATCACAACAAGTTCTCCTCTATACACAACACAACTCAGCACAACGCTGTGTGTTATTGCAGGTGAATACTCACAGCCTAACAGTGGCTACTTTTACCTATGTCTAGTTGGTTTCGACTCAGTGCACAAGTTCAATAGGGATAAAAAAATGATGTTGCAGTATTTCTACAATGAAGTGACCCACAGGTATCTGACTATCCAGATTTACACTCCATGAAGTCAAGTTTCAGACGGTCAATAAATCAACGTTCTTCTTTATTATCTATTGCTTTATGTGGAAATTATTTCAGTAGTTACAAAGTATTACAAAATGGTGATGTCACTTCTTGGAAACAGAATTAGAAAATTCCAAATCGTGTTTAATTCAAAGCAAGTTTTGAAGTCTAAAGTTTCAGTCACATTTGCGAAATTTCGGCCAAATTTTGCGGACAACGAAGGTCCGTTGTCTATTATAGTTTATATTTATATGCTTCCAAACCAACCTGTTGGTCAGCATGGCGAATGCACTTAACTTATGTGAAATCTGCATTGGAAAATATGAGATTTCGCCCTAAAATGTCTAGATTTCGCCCGCAAAAATTCGCAGAACATCAGTAAATGTGACCGCACCTTAACATACTGTATGAAAGAAGTTATTTTATATTAACTGCAGTTTAAAATGATGTGTTTGATCATATTGTGTCAAATTAAAATCAAAATAATCTTTTTCGCTACTTCAAGAAAAGCCAACCAATGGCTTTAGAGCAGTGCAAACATGACATATACTGTAGAGATTTATGGACACAATGGCCTCTTCTCTATCTTTTGGCAAAGTCTTATTCCCTGCATCCTAACTTCCGAAATGACAAGGCAAGGTAGTGGGCGTCAAAGACAACAGTCTCATTAAAGTCCTTCAAAAGTTGTCGAAAAGTAGATCCAGCTGAACAAGCCTCCTCTGATTGGGCAGAGAAACTCATTTGCAGCTGTCAGTCTCAGCATCAGCGTCTTCATGTGGAGAAAATGCCATCCAGCAGAGCTGCACGAAGTAGCCGGCACAATCCGTGTCCTAAATGTAGATGGGACCAGGAAAAGAGTCTCTGAATTTAAATCTCCATTTCCTGGCTGTTCCTCCTTTGTCATACTAAGTATATTCTTGGGATCAAAACTGGATATCTAGAGAAATGGAGAGAGAGGAGATCAAGATTAAAATTTAAATAATCTTATTATAAAGATCTGACTGTTGACACCCAGAAGTTTTATTAAGAGTATTAAATACATGCAGAATATTAGAATACAAGCATGTATTCTCTGTCAGTGATGTATGATGATCTTAAAAGGGAAAACAGGATCTCCCAGTGGAACGGATGTGTTGATTAGGCCCTTGTAGACGCTTTACTATAATCAGACAACAGTTCTGTAGCCATGGGCAAGCCGGAGCACGATTGAGCCTTGCGTTCACAAACAATCTCAACCTGTTTACAAGCTGATCTACATCACTGTACAAAGAGATTTTAGATTGCTAATAAGGCCTAATACAGAAGTCAAACTGACACAACACAGATCCTTCCCAAAACTTTCATAAACAAAATGAATATAATGTATTTTGGGAACCTCAGCTCAACTCTGTAAACGTACTTTTCTCTATAAATACGAGCTGATGTGACACACTTGTGTGGGTTCAATAGAAGTTCATCTTAAAGTGACAGCACTTGTGGCATAATATTGATTATGAATTTTGACTTGTGTCTCCTTTTCTTTAAAAAAGAGTGTGAGAGTGTGAAACTTAGGGCCAGATTTACTAACAGCTTGCACCAGTGCAAACCATCTTTTGGCGTTAAAATAGTACTGTCAGGATTTACTAAAGACGCGCATGGAAGAATTAACGCTGAAAAGATGTGGACACAGTTATTTTTGCGCCTGGCCTTATTGAAAATGCATTTGTAGGATTTTTTGTTTCAGATGCAAAATTTATGGGAGGAGAGTATTAAAATGAATTGTGCAACCCGATTTACTAACGTTTGCGCTCATCAAATTACTGGTATTTGCGCCATTATTTAACTTTCTTTAAATAATTCTTTAATGTGCACATTTTTAGTAAATCACACGCAGAATTTTTCCCTCCCATCAGCGCTTTTATGGAATTGCGCTCTAACTCTAATTTGTCCTGTTTAGTAAATCTGGCCCTTAATGTTAAAATACTCACCATGTCGAAAACATAACCACAAGACATAAACAACAGGCCTGTTAACATGATTTTATTGTGAAAATCACTTTGTAACCTTTTCTGTGTAAAGTCATCTAATTTAACAACTTTGCTGCCATGGCAACATAACCAGTAAAACTCTAAAATTAACCTAAAATGAGGAGAACAGCTTTATAGCTCAAATAATTCAAACAATTTAAAAGAATAATTTATATAAGTGCTTTTATAAAATACTTCCATTGTAAGCACATCACTATAATATATATATATATATATATATATATATATATATATATATATATATATATATATATATATATATATATATATATATATATATATAATTTTCATTGTACATTTATGTTGCTTTTTTTATTTCCCATAATTATATATAAAAAAATATTGACCATGACAGTCTTCAAAAACTGCCTTTGTGTTTTTCGGAAGAAAGAAATTCATGTGGGTTTGTAATTAATAATAGTAAATATATTATGAATGTTGTTGGTTCCTTGAAGAATTGCTTTTGTTAGTCGGTTTGGATGAAACTAAATGCAGCAAAATGTTCTCTCTGGAAGTGCTGCTTAGTAAATGTCCATCTTGGCAGAGCTTGAGCGCACACTTGACTGCTGGTACACTTGACTTGAGTTACTTAGAAAGAGCATAAACATTTGGATCCCACTGCCACTTGAGTGAGACTTGTGAGTCTCATAAATGGAAATGTCAGATAAAGACAGAACATTTAATCAACCCGTTCCTACAAACTAATCCTGTTTGTAATGATGAATGCTTGACTCCATTCGACTGGCTGATCCTTGCACTCCCCTGGACGTGGTCAGATTTTTAAGAATTTAGTCTTGGCAAAAGTTTCGGGAATGTCCAGAGCTTTGGCCTACTTTAGAGAAGGGGCTGTCTGCACAGAGCGCCGTGCTCATTTATAATGCATTACAGAACGCTTTTAAGCAATGTAGGCCAGGAGCGCAGACAGGTTTGTTGGTCTTGGAGAACACGCCTCTGAGGAACACACCACTGTTCATGCAGTTGAAATGTCACACACAGGTCTTCCCTAGCTCCACAGGCGTCCTGGAAAATACTCAAAATGGAGCACTCCAGATTTAGTCTTCACACCCTCTCCTCCAAAAGAAAAAAAAATGTGAGAATAGTATTGATATTAGAAGGGCTCAACAAAAAGGTTTTTACATATGCTCTGCTTTTCATAAAATGCCTGTTGAAGACATTATTGATGATATTAAATGTAATTTAAATGTAATATATAAATGTAAATATTAAATATTTATATATATTATATAATAATATATCCAGCTCTGGCTATCCAAATTTTCTTTTTGTAAAGGAATAAATCATTTTAGAGAATCTATAAAATCATTCATTTCTTTAAAAAAGAAAAGGCAATAAATAAATAATATATTTCCTAAAAAACTAATCATTTGCAAAAAGAATATATGGTTATAACAAGCTAGATATGTTACTATTATTATATACACTCTAAAAAATCTGTAATACTGTGTAGTGTCTTCTTTTTTTTAACGTGTTTCACCTGTATTTTAAATTTTGCATTGCATTGTGCTATGTTTATTTTTAAATTACTATTAGTGTAATTACCATTATGTTCATTATATGATTATATTTATATTTGTTTTTATATTCATTTATTTTTCCAAATATTACATTTTCTTTGTTACTTTTGTGTTCAGTAAAAAAAAAAAAAAAATACTTTACAAACAAGCTGCAAATTATACAGCTATAATGCTGCTTGTAGCTCCATTATTGATGTGGTTTTCCACACATTCTTAGTGCTTCTTCTAAGACTATCACAATTCATTTTCAAAATTTGTTCAAAAACTTATCTGATAACATGTGATTACATATGGTCACATTTGTTCAAGTGTTCACATGTGATGGGTTTCACACATTTAGACCATGAAAATGTTCCAAAACCACTTTTCATGTGTGTTTCATATGTGTTTCACATATTTCACATGTGATTTTAACATGTGATTGCACATGTGAAGTTCATGTGCTTTTTCTGTAAGGGTCAGGAGAAGAGTAAGGTGCAATGCATGAAAATGGATATCAACTAAATCAATGAATATAAAATATTCATTAGCCTCAAAACTGTCTCACACTGGCCTCGGGTCAACGAGCCATCATTATTGTTTAGCCCTGTGATAGTAATATAAAAAAAACCCAGTATTTAAAGTTAATCTGAAAGGCAGACAGAAGCAGCTGATTATGTCTACACATGTGAAAGAAAGACAGTTCTTCTAAAGCAAACATGAGGTCTTAATCCAAACCAAACCCTGTGCGTATGAGAGCCGAGACAATGGTGAGTCACTTCATGCTGAGATATTTACACAAGATGAGCACAGCCCTCTGTGTGCAATAGAAATATCAAATGCCCCCACTGGGCCTGCCTTCACTCCACAACCCCTGAGAGATGATTGTTTTGGGAAATGAGGCAGAGGCGTTCTGATGGGAAGTGCTCCGAGTTGGTGACATTCAAATGAAAATATCAGTTTTCTGCGAGTGGAGTCCTTTCGGAGAGAAATAGCAAAATTAATATGTTTGAATTTCAGAAGACTATGGCTCTCAGTATCAAAGGCAAATTGGCTGGTAATTTTAAAACAATGCTTGCTGCTACACTCCATTACATAATGAAAATTGAGTGTCGGCTTTGCATAGTGTGTCAAATTCTCAGCCTTTTATGCTTTTTAATTGGCTTAAAGGCTTGTGTTTAAAGTAGAAGTGCAGGCTTTAGCTCCTAACATAGCTTACCGCCTCATTATTCTTATTAAATGCCTGTTGAAGACGTAATGATGCATTTGCCATAACCCAGCGATTGTCTGTAATTTCATTATAGCCTTTAGGGTATTCAAAATATTCCCAATTTCTCTTTCTTTTTTTTTTTTTTTATAAAAAACCCCCCCCGGATCTGCCAACGTAATACATATGCCATTTGGAACCATGATGAGAAAACTCCAAAACAGACAAGCAATGCAATCACGAAAGCTACGGGAAACCTCTATCTTCACTCACCACTGGTCGGGAAATTGTTTAATTATTATCAGATGGATTCTCTCTTATGCAATTCTAGGAAAAATTACATTTTATTCAGTGATGCTGTTTAGTTTGCTGCCAACAATAGTCCACAGCCTGCAGGTAGATGTACTGTTGACTGTAAAACTCTAAACATCGCTCTGATCAGCCCATGTAGAGCAAGTGTTTTTCATTTGGTGTAATCAGCAGGATATTCAGTTACTGTTGTCTCATACTATCAGAATTAATCTGACCTCACAGAATCATATTCTGTCACAAACTGTGACATTAATACTATGACTTAGTCTCAGAAATTATTGTCAAAATGTACCCACCCTAAATTGATGACCACATGATTCCTGTAGACTGTTATTAGTGCCTATGAACCCCAATGCAATGTTTGCATTTTTGTTAGCAAATTTCTGTTTTTGTTCATAAAATAGAAGTCAGTGTAGTCCAAAACTACACTGGACCCCACTGACTTAACTGTATGGTCCAAAAAAAAAAAAAAAAAAAAGCCTACACTAAAAGAAGATATCAGTGTTCAACAAAGGAAAGAAACTCATAGAGGTTTGGAACATCAGAGAAATTCAATCAATTCAATCAAAAAAAATCAATTTTGATAATGAATACATTTTTTTCTAATTATGTCAAGCACTAAAATATTTTATCAGGTAGAGATTGCTGAGAAATTACTATTTGTGAGTTAAAAAAAAAAAAAACTAGAAAAGTTTTGTAAACTCAATGGTGATAAAGAGCATGAAACCTGATTTTTTAAAAACTTTGTTAATTGTAGTTTATTTATTTATTTTTTAATTGAATTACACAGCCCTGCATCTTGAAAACATATTCTGCTGATGATTTGCAAAAAAGGCCTAATATTACCTAATTTTATGGTGCTAAATTCAACAATATGAATAAAACCTTTCCATCACACATATTTTTCACTAAATAAGAATGAAGATTTTTTTAAAAAAAATTATATATATTTATCAGCATTAATGCACTTACAGTATCAAAATGACAAACTTTAAAAGTCAAATGTCAAAAGATTCAGTTTAAATAAAAAAGATATGACAAGTGGGTAACACTTTAGAATAGGGAACACATATTCAACTAGGAGTTTTCCCTCAGAAACTCCTAATTTGCTGCTTATTGCTAGTTAATAAGGTAGTTGTTAAATTGGGTTGGGTTAAGGAATCTAGAATATGGTCATGCCGAATATGGCATTGATATGTACCTAATAATTACTAATAAACAGCCAATATGCTAGTAATATACATGCTAATAAGCAACTAGTTAATAGTGAGAATTGGACCTTAAAATAAAGTGTTACCAACAAATGACTAAATGTATAATTTAACTTACAATCTGGAAAGGAGTGGAAAAAGTGGAAATCAGGACTAGGAATAAAATGTTATCGTCAGAATCATCTATACATATAAAAATCCGCAGAGAATTGAACAAATAAGATAAGAATCTTGTCAATGGTGGCAAAAGTGCTACAAAATGCATATATTTTCTGAGAAAGTGTGTGGTGCTAGAGAAAAACTGGCACAGAAATCTCTTATATTTCTTTACCATCTTGTATATCTTGTACCAGAAATATAAATATCTTCAAATTATCTTGAGTCAAAAAGGTTTAACAATTGTGGTTCAATGGGCTAATTTTCTAGGATGTAGATTTCAGCTTAGATTTGGAAAAATTCATGTAGACTCCAACTAAATTCAATATTGCACAAATTGGGGATTTGAGATAATCCTTCAAATCATTCAAAAAGAGTTGACTAGCTGGAAGAGAATCTTGACACAGTATACAGTCTAAAGGAGGGCAGAGGGAGGCTTTAACTTCTAAATTATCTCCTGCCAACAGCATGCAGGTGCATGACTTTAATTAGCAGCACTTGCACAACACACACATAAAGATCGACCAGGCAGAAGGGGGCAGAGAAAATCACGTTATTTCACTTGCATATTAAATTACATTTTGGGCTTTTATGTTGAGATTGCTATCCGCTTTTAAAGTGATCATTGTCCTATCATTTGTAGTACAAGTTCAGGATGTTGATTAAAGCACACTTTAGCACAGCCATCGTGAACGCAGACATAAGAGAAGCTGCGTTTCAAATGCTTTGATGTGAATTACATCTCAAGTATGCCAATATTCAATTAACCTTATCCTTCGAAAATTCTTTTGGAGTCGAAAAGAGCTATTATTTCTCCAGCATCTTCAAAGTGCGAGATGCATCATCATCATATTACACGCTAGATTCCGCTCACCTGCCTCCAGATGTTCTGCTCTCAGATGACAGGACTGGTGTGGAATGGGAGGGGCGAGAATGAAAGATTCAAGCTCATTGGCTCATTTCAGAGTTTGGTTTGCATTTCAAAATGACAGGCCAAAAAAAAAACTAGCTTCAAAAATAACTCTAGATTTGGATGTACACTGTAATTTTTCCCGGCTTTTACGTTTCTTGTCTGTCAGATTGTGCAATCTGGGTGACATCTTGGGTAAAAGCCAAGACAAGAAATTAACATTTGTTGGTTGTATGCTTATATTATTACAATTGTTCATTAATTTTACATGTGTTTTTTCATTTTGATATATTTTTGGGGGGCAGTTGTTAGCATTGTTTAATTAATGCAGGATTAATAAATAAACAGGCTGAAACAAATTATGAAAACCATTTGCTAATACATTATAACTGTTAACTAGTATAAGGTTTGGGACACTTTAATGCTAGTTATTCTTGCTTTAGTTGACGTTTATATTTTTGGCAGAAGCTTTTATCTAAAGTTAAACAATGCTATGGAAGTAATAATAAATATAAACTTGCAATTGCTAGTTATAAAGTCCAATTCTGAGGAAAAAAATAGTAGCTTTATTTCTCAGAATTGCATATCTCGCAATTCTTTTATAACGCAAAATTGTGACTTTATATCTCGCAATTCTGATTCTATAACACAAAATTGCGACTTTATAACTCGCAATTCTGACTTTATAACACAAAATTCTGACTTTATATAATGCAATTCTGTCTTTATAACATAATTTTGACTTTATATCTCGCAATTCTGATTTTAAAACACAAAATTGTGACTTTATATCACGCAGTACTGTTTTTATAACACAAAATTGACTATATCATGCAATTCTCACTTTATAACACAAAATTGCAACTTTATATCACACAATTCTGATTTTATAACAAAATTGCTACTTCATATCTTGCAATTCTGATTTTATAACACAAAATTATGACTTTGTCTCGCAATTCTGATTATATAACACAAAATTGCGACTTTATAACTCGCAATTCTGACTTTATAACACAAAATTCTGACTTTATATAATGCAATTCTGTCTTTATAACATAATTTTGACTTTATATCTCGCAATTCTGATTTTAAAAAACAAAATTGTGACTTTATATCACACAGTTCTGATTTTATAACACAAAATTGACTATATCATGCAATTCTCACTTTATAACACAAAACTACAACTTTATATCACGCAATTCTGATTTTATAACAAAATTGCTACTTCATATCTCGCAATTCTGATTTTATAACACAAAATTATGACTTTATGTCTCGCAATTCTGAATGTATAACAAAATTGCGACATTATATCTCGCAATTCTGCTTTTATAACAAAATTACAACTTTATATCATGCAATTCTGACTTTATAACATATAATTGCAAGTTTATATCTTGCAATTCTGAGAAAAAAGTCAGAATTGTCGGATAAAAGTAACAATTACTTTTTTATTTTTTATTCAGTGGTGGAAACATGCTTCCCTACAGTTCACCGATAGTCAAGATCAGAAATCAATTAGTTTAATGCTACATTGCCTTTCTGAACGCAACATAAAAGTCCTAGGTACTGAGTTATCTGCGACTTCTCCTTTATCCCTGTTGGTTGACTCACCAGGCTGTTGAAGTCTGGAAGGTCAAGAGCGTAGGGCTCTGTGCTTCTCCTCTCAAACTGTGCCGCGCATGGTGGTGCTGACTCAGGCCTGATCCCATGTTGTGTTCGTCCTCCTGAGCTGCACTGTGCCACTGACTCCTGGCCTGTTTGAGCCACCGTCCTCCCAGCCCCCATTTCTCCAAGTAGACCCGGCACAACTCGTAGTTCATAGCCGAGTAGTACAGGAAGTCCAAAGCCAGGAGGACCATGACGAAAAAGCCGTAAATCCACACGCCAATGAGGGCGGTGTAGTTACTAAAGCAAAAGAAAGGATGAAGATGGAAGTTAGTGATGTTGCTTATGCTCTACAAGGAAGCAAAAAAGAGAAACAGGAATAATCATATATCACAAGGAAGAATGGGCCTGATTTTCTCCTCATTTGGCAGTAAAGTGCTGTAATTGCTTTCCACTGGCCATTCTGATTGCTTTGGCAGGATAGTGCTCAGGTTGGGCAGATGCTGCACAGCTACTCAGTGGTCTGGGATTCTACAGAGGGATCAATTTGATTTTGAGCGGTGAAATAACATTTTCATGCTTGACCTGAGTCAGGGCATGTTGACAGACTGGGCTTTATGTCACCGTTTCATTGTTTACGGCCCATCGTGGGGCTGAAGATTGATTTGTTTTGGATTAGTACTGCTGTGTTTCTCACAGAGATGCTTGACTGAAACAACAGGGCTTGGTTTTTCACGCATACACCTAAGGCTGTGACAGAGTAAGATATTGCAGTCTGCAGAGATCTTTTGCGAAGGCTTAATGTCGGAGGAATTCTTTCATCATCAGAATAGACAATTTGATCTGGATGCGCGGTTCACTTGGGAATAATGATTAGGAAATTGTGCACGCAGCAGGCATCAACAGAGATGTTTTGGACTGCTGATGCAGGCAGTGACAGTACAATCATACATAATTTTTGTTTTTATCAAGATATTGTGCTGATATCTACTTTTTCAATGCAATCATGCCATTTCCTGCAGGCATGGATGTGCTAAAATATACAAGATTAAAACTCTTTCATTAAAAAAAACAAAAAACAATTTATGTGACTTAATATTTATAAAATATTTGACAAAATGTATATAATAGAACAAGATTAATGTACTGATATTAACAGCTTATTAACTATTAATTGAATAAGAGTATTTTCTTGTAAAAGGGTCAATATCACCATAGAGTGCCTTTCAACCCTCACAATACTCAAAAATCTTGGTTTTAATTTCCCATTCGCTTTATGTCATATCATAAATAGTAGACACTCAAGTATTATAGAAACATATTAGCTGAGCTCCCACACATTGTTTTAGATAATTATAGGCCATTATTCGAAGCATAAACCATAAGATATGTCCACCCTGTTATGGACATATATGTTACTGTTAAATACGTTTTCATTGCAAAATTAAGATGCAAATTATATTTTCTGAAAGGTATGATGTCCCTTTCCTAAACAGGGTTATTTGTTTGCTTTCAAATTATAAATACATAAAAGATTTTATGTAAACCATGTGTTTTTAAAGAAACTCATACAATTGACACATGTATTTTTTCTTATTTGGAGAAAACTGTGATATTTGGATGCAGTTTTTTGTTTGCATGTTATTGACCCCACACCTAGTTATTGAACACACTGGATTATATAGATATGATTGAATTATTATTTAAAATATTATTGTAAAATATCAGGGTGACAGGGTGGACCAGCACATGACGGTGTGGACACATAATGCAGAACACACAAATCATGACAAAATATGAAAATGAGACAATTATTTAACTTCTAAAAAAATATATAATAATGATAAATAATATAATTACATCCTCAATCACATTGCTATACCGCCCCCTCCCCATTCATTTTCATTCAGTCCACTCTATCAAGTCTAAATAGCTGACAGGGTGGACATTTTGGAACAACGACAGGGTGGACATTTTGAGCTTCAGTATATATATATATATATATATATATATATATATATATATATATACTGTATTCTTATCACTTCTGGCATATTTTATGCTGACAGGCTGGACATGTTAAGCTTGGGAAAAGCAAGTAAGCAAATTCAGACTAAGAAAATTTGTCAATTGAAAAGTCACTAACTTATTCACCTCAGCCACTGAAATTCCCGCCACTGAAGAGACAAAAAATCTGTTGTCCTGATGTCACTAAAGGGGATGGCCTTTTCTTAAATGGGTGGATTTCCCAACACGGCAGGGTGGACAACCATACAAGGGACATGGACAAACTCTTCAAACTCTTAAATAAAAATATAGTTTTTATTACCAAATGATCAATACACTCAAATTGAGTTTAACAAAAAATTAACAAAATATTAATAGAGAACTATTTTTTTTATTTTATGATTTGACTGTATTCTACTCTCATTCAAATTTAATGAGCAGTGCATGGGACAAAGCAAAATAACACACATCCTCTTACACAAAACTAAGAAAAAAACTAGAAAATGTATCTAAAGAGCCAAGTAATGCTTTTATGAATATAAAAGCTTAGCCTAATATAACACATCCTTTCATAGTCATTTATGTTATCATGGCAAATGAGTTATGTACAGGACACCAAAACAGTGATATCAACCCAAAACATGCTTGAATATTCTTTATTTTTTACAACTTTGGAAAATCAACTTTTGCAGTGTGTGTGTATGTACTACACACACACACTTTTAGTTTTTAACTTGTAATCAATTAAAGATGAATCTGCATATGTCTTAAGTTATCTCACGTCTATATTATATTCATGTTTTATATTCATTTTCTATAATAAAGTATTTAACTTTTTTATTTAACTTTTCTGTTTTCTTATTTTCCCTCTCTCTCTCTCTATATATACACACACAGTATGTGTATATATATATATATTTTTTTTTTTTAATAATTTAATTGTTATTGTAATGACTGGTCAGAAGCATGTGGATCCATTTGCAGTATAATTTAATAGACAGAGACAGAACCAAACAGGCAAATGGTCAGCAGGCAAAAACAGGAATATCAGAGGCAGGGCAGAGACGTAAACAATACCAGGCGGGAGTCGGGGCAACAAGCAAAGGTACAGCGCTCCAAGGCAAGGTTCACAAAGATCGAGAGCAGTCCGGGTTCATACACAGGAGTAACAATCAAAGGAAGGATAAACGCTCAGTAATGTCAGCCGGGGCAAAAACAAGACTTCGCAGTGAGTGTAACTGAGGACGCTGGTTAAATAGGCCAGGTGATGAGCCACACCTGGGCAGGTGATCAGCAGCCAAGCGGGGTATAGGAAACGGAGTACGTGGAGAGAGTCAGTATTCCGGTGAGGGTGCCCTCCGGTGGCCATCGGAGAGAGCCACAGAGGTCTGATTTATGACAGTTATAGAATTATAATTTGTCATTTAACAAAAAGGCAATTAATGTAATTTATGTAATTTCAGAGAGGTTACTTAAAATATTGTACAAAATTTATATATTAGGACTTAGAATCTGCAATTTTATTTATTTATTTTGTGTTTGTGTGAAAAATATGCTTATTTTTAAGTTATATTTCCGGTATGATATCCATATGTTTTGCAATCATGTTATACTTGTATGTATGTATATATATATATATATTTAACAAAAACCCACCAATTCACTATCTCAACAAATTAAAATATTTCATAAGACCAATTAAAAAAAAAAAAAAAAAAAAAAAAACATTTTTAGTGAATTGTTGGCCTTCTGGAAAGTATGTTCATTTACTGTATATGTACTCAATACTTGGTAGGGGCTCCTTTTGCTTTGATTACTGCCTCAATTCGGCGTGGCATGGAGGTGATCAGTTTGTGGCACTGCTGAGGTGGTATGGAAGCCCAGGTTTCTTTGAAGGTGGCCTTCAGCTCATCTGCATTTTTTGGTCTCTTGTTTCTCATTTTCCTCTTGACAATACCCCATAGATTCTCTATGAGGTTCAGGTCTGGTGAGTTTGCTGGCCAGTCAAGCACACCAACACCATGGTCATTTAACCAACTTTTGGTGCTTTTGGCAGTGTGGGCAGGTGCCAAATCCTGCTGGAAAATGAAATCAGCATCTTTAAAAAGCTGGTCAGCAGAAGGAAGCATGAAGTGCTCCAAAATTTCTTGGTAAACGGGTGCAGTGACTTTGGTTTTCAAAAAACACAATGGACCAACACCAGCAGATGACATTGCACCCCAAATCATCACAGACTGTGGAAACTTAACACTGGACTTCAAGCAACTTGGGCTATGAGCTTCTCCACCCTTCCTCCAGACTCTAGGACCTTGGTTTCCAAATGAAATACAAAACTTGCTCTCATCTGAAAAGAGGACTTTGGACCACTGGGCAACAGTGCAGTTCTTCTTCTCCTTAGCCCAGGTAAGACGCCTCTGACGTTGTCTGTGGTTCAGGAGTGGCTTAACAAGAGGAATACGACAACTGTAGCCAAATTCCTTGACACGTCTGTGTGTGGTGGCTCTTGATGCCTTGACCCCAGCCTCAGTCCATTCCTTGTGAAGTTCACCCAAATTCTTGAATCGATTTTGCTTGACAATCCTCATAAGGCTGTGGTTCTCTCGGTTGGTTGTGCATCTTTTTCTTCCACACTTTTTCCTTCCACTCAACTTTCTGTTAACATGCTTGGACACAGCACTCTGTGAACAGCCAGCTTCTTTGGCAATGAATGTTTGTGGCTTAACCTCCTTGTGAAGGGTGTCAATGATTGTCTTCTGGACAACTGTCAGATCAGCAGTCTTCCCCATGATTGTGTAGCCTAGTGAACCAAACTGAGAGACCATTTTGAAGGCTCAGGAAACCTTTGCAGGTGTTTTGAGTTGATTAGCTGATTGGCATGTCACCATATACTAATTTGTTGAGATAGTGAATTGGTGGGTTTTTGTTAAACGTGAGCCAAAATCATCACAATTAAAAGAACCAAAGACTTAAACTACTTCAGTCTGTGTGCATTGAATTTATTTCATACACAAGTTTCACAATTTGAGTTGAATTACTGAAATAAATGAACTTTTCCACGACATTCTAATTTATTGAGATGCATCTGTATATATATATATATATATATATATATATATATGTGTGTGTGTGTGTGTGTGTGTGTGTGTGTGTGTGTGTGTGTATATAATTATTTCTAAGTTATCTCTCATTCTATATGATATTCATGATTTTTATTCATATGCTATACTTAATACAAAGTAAAAATGTAAATTAATATTTACTTAATGATATACTTTATCATTTCTTTGGGCTTTTTCTTGTCTTTTTGGCCAATTAAAATGATTGAATATTGGAAATGATTTATAATATCACATATTTTTATCACACAGTATAAATGGGTCTTTATATATAAAAATAAATAGCTGCCTTTATATTTTAGATAGGGGGTCTCTCACAACTGGGTAATGATATTTGCAGGCCCTTGACATTAAAAATTCTGGAAACCACTGATTTACTAAAAAAGTGTCTTAAATGAACCTGCATTTAACCTGTTCTGTAAGATATTCAGTTTTGTATCTGCTGCATTATGCATTATGCTGCAAATAAGCAAGTCCATCTGATTGTCACATTTTTCTTACCTCCCTCTCAGTCAGCTGGATGGATAAACAAGCCGTAATAATATTCAGAAGAAAGGTGTCACTCTACTGATCTCTGGTCTGTCTCACTGCACCAGAGACCGCGAGTCATTTTTCAGACTTTGTTACTTTAACACCCTGTGGGAAAATCTGAACAGCACTGCTAACCTTCTGTGGTCATTACAGCACAGAAAGGGCTTTCACAACACAGCGTATGGGTCAGAACCCTGCTAGAGGAAGTTTTGGTTGGGTGCAGACTGGCTGTGGTAAGGTTTGGATGGATGGACTAGCTAAGAATTAATATGTAGGAAGGATTAATCAAGGCCCATTTTTAGAAGTGTGCGCTGGGGGCAGAGGGCAGATTACACTGTCTATCTTTTATCTCTTATCACCCAATGAATAAAATAAAAAGTATGAGAGAAAGTGTGAACAAGAAATATTCAGAGAATCTCAAATTATTATTTCACACTATAGCTGCATCAGAGATTGTTTGTCATACTTAAGGCTGTGAAGAGTTTGAAATGGAGATGGAGACTATTGCATGCAGTAGTTGGTAAATTCACTATGTGGATGTAAGGAATACACTTTCTGCAACTGCTTCTGATTTTTTTAGTCATAGTTTTTTCTTTTGACAAAAATATCCTTTAAACTGTCCATATTTTATCATGCCATATTCATTAAATATACTTAGTTTTACTCAAATGGCATCTAATATAAGTTGACAAACAAATTAACAAAACTGAACCAAATTTTCAAATATGTTTGAATTTATGTTTGTTTGAATTTATGTTTATGTTTGAATTTATGTTTGTGTTTGAATATTTAGCCATGACAATATAATCATACATCACTTTTTGTTGTATTTTTGTTTTTCTCAATATACGTTAATTAATATATATGTTTATTAATCTGTCAAAATCATTAGTGTCATTTAATTCAAGGATTTTCAAAGAGGTTTTTATTTATATTTATATTTTACAAAATGTATATAAAGGACAAACTTAATATGTACTTAATATTTTAACAACAACTTTAATATATTAAATATTTTAAATGCAATATTTATCTTTTTTTTTAAATCTAGAGGATTACAATTATGAATATTACGATTGTTTTATTTTACTGAAACCATAGTTTAACTTAATGAATTAAAAATGAATCTGCATTTTTTTTGTGAATTATATACTTATTTTTAAGTTATCTCTCCTTCTATATGATATTCATATTTTACAATCATGTGTTATACAGTACTTAATACAGAATAAGTATTTTCCAGAAAATTTGAAAATATATTTTAAAAATACTTTAAATTGTCAATATTTTATTATGTCATATTCATTAATTTTAGTCAGTTTTACTCAAATGGCATCTAATATAAGTTGGCAAAAAAAAAAAAAAGAAAAAAAAAAAAGAAACCAAATAATCAAATATTTTATGCAAGTAAAAAATTTTTTTTTTGTATTTAAAAAAAATGTGAACACTCCTGATATCATTTATTTATTATTTTTATTTATTTTATTTTTATTTATAATTTTTTGTTTTTGAATATTTTTTCTCATATTTTTGGTCAAAGTTATATTTTAAATGTATTTTTATTTTTATTTGTGTATTAATTTATTTTATGCATTTTATCCTTTTTTTTGTTTGTTTGTTTGTTTGTTTGTTTTGTTTTGTTTTGGTCAGCCTTCATTATGACCAAAACAAAAATAATTGAATTCAGTTTTGTTGACAATATCTTGACAACTCTTCATGCAAAATTTAGATGGGGGTGCACCATTTGAAAAAACTTTTGGCCCTTATGGTGGGTGTTGGTTCAGAGCCCAACAAAAGCAAAGTGCATGCTAGCAAAACAGTTACTCACTTGTGGGCAAAGCCGTCTGAGTTGGTGGTGAGGTTGAGCTGCATCACGCTCTGAAATTCGGTTTCGTTGCAGCAGTACTTGAAGGCCGTATTGTTATGGTGACAGCAGAATATGTAAGTTTTGTTGTCAGAGAGTCGAGGGCAGTGGAAACCAAAATGATAGCGCCCCTTGTGGTCAGAGTAAGGCTCACACACCCTGAAGTGTGCAGAGAGAGCTGCAGAGAGATAAAACAGTGGAGTATGAGGGAATAAAGCAAGTCTTTCATGGGTCGATAGAGCTGAGTGATTTCAAACAGCTCATGATCTGATTCAAGGTAGGATGAATGACTTCTGATATGTGCAAGATAGAGATTATTGAGGTGGAACAGAGGGAGAGATTTACGGAACAGATCTTTCATGTCTTCAGTAATTAGAGCTCTGGCTGCTAAATGCTGCCAGATTCATTAAACACATCCTTTCTCACTTTCTGAAGTCTGTCATGTGGCACATTTCAAGACCAGAACCATAAAAGTGAGAGTTTTTAATATCATAAGTGACATAACAAACATGTTCTTTTCACGCCAAAGTGGACAGCTTCTCAATGAACTAACTCACTGTCAAACAATCCTGGCACCAGTAATTGCTCAGATAATGAAGTTCACAGAGTCTCGGAAAACATTCTAATGGCAACGCAAATGAATGAGCAAGTATCTTGGCCATTTCTCTTTTTATCTATGAAAAATTCTGTGCTCATCAGCAATGTCCATAGACTTGCTTCCAAAGTGCACCTGCTCATCTCTAAAGCTTTATATTGAGCTTTACGGAAAAGAAGAAAGCACCGTGCCGTCATTTGCATATAGATGAGAGCTGCCTGAGAATGCACTATTGGTAAGTGGAATGGACAGGAACACTAGAGTTGGATCTCTGTGAATTTGATGGACCTTGCTGTCCATTTTTACAGTGTATTAATATTTGTGCCGGAGGCGGTGTTGCTGTGAACTGTACACCTTAGTGTCAGTACTGTTATGGGAGATAAAATTGCAGAGATTTTATGCACTGTAAAAGAAAAATGTGTGAAATTCATGTAAGAAAAAAAAAAAATTAAATTAATTAAATAAATAAATACATACAACAGTTATGGTTGCCAGAACTATTTAGGTTTTATGGATTAAACTTAAATTTACAGTAAAAAAAAAAAAAAAATGGTTTTAACAGTTTTACCATTAAAATTACTATCCTTGAGAAACCACATTAAAGGAATAGTTTACCAAAAATGACAATTTTCTGAAAATTTACCCTCAGTCCATCCAAAATGTAGATGAGTTTGTTTCTTCATCAGAACAGATTTGGAGAAATTTAGCATTAAATCACTTACTTACAATGGATCCTCTGCAGTGAATGGGTGCCGTCAGAATGAGATTCCAAACAGCTGATAAAAACATCACAATAATCAACAAGTAATGAACATGACTCCATCATTAAGGCTTTTTAACTTTAAACGGTCACTTCTGGACAAAATTTGAGTACATAACACTTCCTCCAGTGAAAAAGTCCATCCCCTGTTGTCCACTCACATCAAAATCCACCAACAGATTCCACTTGTAAACAGTGCTTGATCTGTGCATATTTCTCTCCTGATTCAGATGAGACAACTTTTTCCACTGGAGAAAGCAGTATTATGGATAGAGGACTTTTATTTGAATGCAATGGTTTGAAGTTGACAACATGCAGCTTTTTACTTCACAAGATGTTAATTGATTGTGTGGATTACTTGTGGATTATTGTGATGTTTTTTATCAGCTGTTTGGATCCTCATTCTGACGGCACTCATTCACTACAGAAGATCCATTAGTGAGCAAGTGACAAAATGCTAAATTTCTCCAAATCTGTTCTGAAGAAGAAACACTCATCTACATTTTGAATGACCTGTGGGTGAATAAATTTTCAACAACTTTTCATTTCGGGTGAACTAGTTTTCTAGTTTTTTCAAGGCAATTATTCTGATTCACATCGCAACAATGAATGAGCAGAGAAGGGGTTCAGGCCTGGAAAAGACTCTCAAGAACTGCAATAGAAACAAGAACTTTTAACGTTAACTGCCGTGAATCGAAGTTGAATAAAAGAGGCAAAAAATATTATGACACAGGAAACAATTTAATGTTTGCCGCATTTGACCCCTTGCTAATGACCAAAACGTCCAATTACGTGAGCATGCAGGCATACAGAGAGGCTGGTAATGATCGGAATAAATCAGCGCTGACAGCAGCGTGGGCCAGAGAGCCCTCCAGTGCCACCTTTGACCCTATAAAGAGCCCAGTATTACAGGGGAAGTTATTTGGCAGTTCTCAGGCTATGTATCCATCAACCAAATAGGCAAAAAGTCAGGCAATAAGGCAGGTCTCTCATATTTGGAAAGGGGGAAAAAAGAACAAAAGAAAAAGCTGGGGTGTGAAATGAAAACCACCCGTTGGAGATTTTTACGTTCTCTTTTCCACTGTGGCAGCGGGAGTATTTAAGTGTTTTTATTTTGGTATGCCACATGATCAGCACCCACTATGGTTTTCTGCGTGGACAAGCAACACCTTAGTCAATGCTCATTTTAACAGAAGTAAAGTGAGAATGAAATGTAAATGTATGTGATGTGTCCAGATGGACAGACACTTTAGGGTCTGAAACCCTTAAAATCATGTATGATGGCCCCTTTGAGGGCTGAAGTTTCTCACAGAAACAATTTTTGGTGTGTTTTTTAAAGAAATGAATATGTTTATTCAGCAAGGATGCATTAAATTGAGCGAAAGTGACAGTAAAGACGTTTATAATGTTACAAAAGATTTCAATTTTAAATGAATGAAAAAAATATTAAGCAGCATATTAAGAATATTAAGAAATTTTTCTTGAGCATCAAATCAACAGAATGATTTCTGAATGATCACGTGACACTGAAAACTGGAGTAATGTTGCTGAAAATTCAGCTTTGTCCTCACAGGAATAAATTACATTTAAAAATCTATTAAAATAGAAAACAGCTCATTTAAATTTTAATAATATTTTACAATATTACTGTGTTTAATGTATTTTGATTGTGAGTTTATGTCTCACAATGTAGCTTTGTGTTGCAATTTGACTTTATATGTCTTAGTTGGGATTTTATGTCTCACAGTGTGACTTTATTTATTATTTTTTAACTTTTTCTCACAATAATCATTTTTATATTGTACTCTAAGGTGGAAACAGGCTTCCATAGTTTAATGCTGATTTGGTGCTAGTCTCATTAGTGAAAGAAATATTTGAAAATAAGTGATGTAATCTTTACTGCCTTTAGCAGTCTGATGACAAATGATGAGAATATTTTAGTCTTCAACAAAACAGATATAGCAAAACATGAATAAATCTAGTGCGATTTTAGCATGCAAAGAGCAACACCATGGCTCATTTTTTAGCATTTTTATTCTTTTTAATTCAAGGTGTGTTAATGCAATCTGTTAATTAGCCTTGAATAAATAATAAATAAAAACATTGTTCGCTTGTTTATTTGTTCATTGAATAATTAAGTCGCTTTTACAGTATAAATAACTACTTTATGCAATAAAACTCATTATGTGTATCAGTAAATAAACAGTGCATATGAACAACTAGTCAAAACTTACACTCATTTAATGACTTGTGCTCAGTAAGTGAGACAAATTAATTCAGTAGCCATTCAGACATAAGTGTTTTGATTCAATGAAAAACAACCAGACTATATGTTTTGTGAATTCCCAGGTTCCATACAAGTGCAAAAATACAGTGTTTTATCCGTGTTGGTGGAAGAATGCACATCCAGGAACCGTAAACAGAACCAAAAGTCATAAATCATTTAGTTCAGGTGTTTTTTTTTAACTATAGAACCGGTTCCCAGTCCTACTTAACACTGAGCTTGGCAAGTGCTCTTCCTCAGACTTCTGCTCTTTCAGATAGTTCAGCTGAGAGAGATGAAAAGTGCACCATGACGTCTCTGTTTGCATACAAAGGTGCACAAGACATTTGCTCAGAGAAAACCAAAGATGAATAGCGAGCTCTTTCATGCCTATTGAAGTCAGTCAAGAGAGTCCACTAAATGTTTTAAGGATACTGACGTTACCATAAGTGGATAGGTTTATGACTATTAATCTCAGGGAACGGCAGATTTTGGATGGGGTACAATGCCTCATGAAGGCAAATACGAGCTGTGTGGACTCATAAAGGTGAAAGTTCACCCTCTTGTGGGAGTTTTGGCAGATGAAGGGAGTCAGCATGTGTTTTCTGGCAGAGAGAGCAGATCTACCTAGTGGTTGTGTTTTATAATGATGGTGGACTGTAGCTCTCGCTCATTATAACTAGTTACATGACTGCAAACAACATTCCATGAAAGAAATATTAAATATTCACAGATGTTTGAATAAGGGCCTTGTCCTCAAGTTACTTTTTGGATAATTGTGTTTGTCTATGTTAGAATTAACATGTCTGCACTCACTGGAGAATGGCAGCAAAATGGTTTATGAATGACACTGTGCGCCATTTCTCCATGATGTTCAAAAAAAAAAAATCTTGGCTTCTTGCCATGCTCACTTTGGGGACAGGTTTCAGTTCATTTGAGATATTTATCTCTTCTGTGTGGAGTGAGATATGGCTCAGGAGTTACATAAACAATCTCAAAAGTCTGTGTGTGATACTTCTGGCTCCGCTCGTCTGTTGAAATATCCTGGGGTGAATTCGCTAAACAGTCATACCACTTCAGTGTGCACTAATTCAGCGCAAAAACACACTCTCAATCCAATTTAAGCAGACGCTAAATGCATTGATCATTTTTGTTTCTACATTTTTTCAACCTCAAATCTACTGAAACTTTGAACCTTTAGACAAAATATGTAAAAATAATAATAATAATGCCAACTGTCTGTGTGTGTATGTATCATATTTGCTAAATTTGTGTTTATTGGTGTTAATTTGCTTTGCATTTTTTAAGCATTTCTATTAGTTTAATTTAGTTATTCATAAAGAAACTATTTTTGCTTTGTGGCAGTCAAAAACAGCCACAAAATAACATAAATATACACAAAATTATATATAAATATCAACTTTTATGCATATATATATATATATATATATATATATATATATATATATATATATATATATATATATATATATATACATACATACTACTGTTCAAAAGCTTAAGTTTGGTAAGACTATTAAATTCTTTAGGCTTACAAGCTCATCCAAGGCTGCTTTTATTTTAATAAAAAACAAACAAACAAACAAACATAATAATATTAATTAAATTAAAATAATATAAAATATTATGTAGACGAAATACTTCCAAGGCACTCACGGGGTAAGATAAAAAGCCTTTAATGTGCTGGGCTTAAATCATTACAAATAGTTAAAAGTAGATCTACGCGTTTTAGCATAGATCTACTTTTAACTATTTGTAATGATTTAAGCCCAGCACATTAAAGGCTTTTTGTCTTAGCCCGTGAGTGCCTTGGAAGTATTTCGTCTACATAATTTGATCTTTACCTCTACTATACCCAATGAGCACCAGGGGCTTTATAAAGACACCCGTGTAGGACTCTCTGCTTCTGTTTCCTAATATAAAATATTTTTTTAAATAACTAATTTAAAAAACAGTAAAAACAGTGATATTGTGAAATAATATTACAATTTAAAATAAATGTTTTCTGTTTTAATATATTTGAAAATATCATTTATTCCTGTCATGGCAAAGCTTAATTTTTCAGTCTTTTGAATTTTCAGTGTCACATGATCCTTCAGAGATCATTCTAATATGCTGATTTGGTGCTCAGAATTTCTTATTATTATCAATGTTGAAAACAGTTGTGCTGAATATTTTTTGTGGAGACCATAATACTTTTTTTCCTTGATTCTTTGAAAATAAATTTATTTAAACAAAAAATTTTACATTATAAATGTCACTTTGAAATTAGTGCATTTTTGCTAAACAAAAGTAATAATAGATTTCCAAAAAAAAAAAAAAAAAAACCCTTACTGATTCCAAACTTGAATTGGAGTATAAATATATATCGTAGTGGAGCAATGCTGTACAGTCAAATATGCCAGATTGCGGTAGTCTCCTGAATTATCCATAACCTAGCGCTCAAACCTCACTTACAAGATGGGAATTGCTCTGTGCAAATTGCATTCAGCCAATTTTTTGGCCATGTTTGGGCTGTTACCTGATTTGCATAATTCCTTTAGTGAATCGGGTGCTAAAACAACACAAACAGCATTTGCAAATAAATGACTATCAACAGGCACAATTCATTCTTAGTGAATTCCCCCTGAGTGAGGTACGCCTGGCTCTGCTTGTCTTGAAACATTACAGAGCGAGTGAACGGGACTACAAAATGAAAAGGTATTTGTATATTCCCTAAATATTTCTCTAAATATTTCTCTCATTCAGTTCCTCTCCCTCTCTTATAACAGCATGTCTTCAGAGCTTGAACCAAACACACATCTGTCATCGCCCTGGCCTTTAATATATCGGCAGAATCAGGCTTCAGGCTTTTGTATTGGCTGTTTGTCTTACGGATAATGTGGTTGTAGGTATTGAGTTGATCTGTCCGGAAAAAACAATAAAATTTTGAAATATTTTTACTATTTAAAATAACTGTTTGAATATATTTAAAAATGTGATTTATTCCTGTGATCAAAGCTAAATTTTCAGCATCATTACTCCAGTCTTCAGTGTCACATGATCCTTCAGAAATCATTCTGATTTGGTGTTCAAGAAACTTTTATTATTATTATTATTATCAATATTTAAAACAGTTGAGATTTTTTTCAGGATTCTTTGATGAATAGAAAGATCCAAAGATCAGCATTTATCTGAAATAAAAAGCTTTTGTAACAGTATACACAATACCATTCAAAAGCTTGGAGTCAGTATAATTTTTTGGGAAAGAAATTATAGAAATTAATACTTTTATTTAGCAAGGATGCTTTAAATTGATCCAAAATGTGATGATAATGAGATTTATAATGATATAAAAGATTTCTATTTCAGATGAATGCTGTTCTTTTGAACTTTCTATTCATCAAAAAAACCTGAAAAAATTTTTACTCAGCTGTTTTCAACATAATAATAATGTTTATTTTTTATATTACCATGTTATATTACAATATTACAATGATTTCGGAAGGATCATGTGACTGGAGTAATGATACTAAAAATTCAGCTTTGAAAAACATTTAAACATTAAAAATATTACTACTCAAAAACTTTACATCACTTATTTTCAATTTTTTATCTTTAATATAATAATAAATAGCAGATTTTTTGGCAAATTGGCAATTGCTTCTTAGAACTGCTACACAAATGGTAAACGAATTTTTTCAGATGTTTCAGTTTATTTTGCACATGCTAGATGGCCCATGAATTGCTATCAGTGTCATCACAGGCATTACTTTACCCTCTGCACATGTTTGATGCTTGTCTAACAAATCACTGCACACTTTGCCGGGCGGAAAGAACAACTAGACTCATGTTGAGTAAATCAGTCCAAATGCAGTCATCAGTAACTGCGAGAAAGTCAAAGTTGAATCAGAGTTTCTGCCAAGTCAGAATCCTTAAAATTTTGACTCATTCTGCAACACGTCCAAGTCATGACTTCTGAGGGCACGTGCCTGACTGAGACTGTGTTTTAATGTAAAACGTAAACCTGCATGGAAATAATATTCATATGCAATACCTGTTTGATCTGGTCTTACCTGCAGTGGACAGCAGGATAAAGATGACGGCCAGGGTGTTGAAGGACCAGCGGCCGTTCATGGTCATCTCTCAGCCCTCATGAAGAAAGTCAACACACACTCATTTCTCACCGCCTGGTGGTCATTTTATTCTGCAAGCTCTGAAAGAAAACACACACACACACACACACACACACATGCAAATATACAGGTGTTTAAACTTTATATTCTCTGAACAAGATTTAAAATTTCAGTCATCATTTACCAACCCTCCTGTTGTTCCAAAATGAAATGTAATGGAGTGAACAACTCTTGCATTATTTCAACAAAGACATCTGTTGGGCTTGAGTTACACGTGCAATAACTGATAAGATGGAGCTACAGCTGGTGTTACACCGATCCTTTCATTATTGCTGTCAAAAGAGAACTGTGAGAGATTAATGATAAAGACTTGAGATTTGAGAATATTGATGAGGGGAATCTTGGTTTGAAAAATACCCCACAATATGCGCTCTTGACAAATAGATACAGCATGTTGCAAAGGATTAAATGTGATAATTCCTTATTGATGATTCCATCCATGCTTGTCTCTGCATGTGTCTTCTCTGATGAAAATCACATTTTATAACAGAGCAATATGAATAAAACTCTCCATTCCCAACACAACATATCAAATCAAATCTCTCTGTCTAAAGCCTTTTCAAAGCCTCCATATCCTCCCAGACCCTGGTACAACTGTCATGAGACACATAAGAAAACTATAAGATGCGCCAAAGAGGGTGTGTTTGGAATAGAATATTAACATACTTGCTACTGCAGGCCATACAGTATAACTGCATACTTTTTTTTTTTTTTTGTATTGTATATGATCAGAGCCATGGCCTTGTGGTTATTACATCATGTGCACAATGTGGGCATGAGCTCAAATACAGCTTGTGTATTTTGCCATTACTATTGCAGTTTTTATTTTAATAAAAGTGCCAAAAAAGCCAAAACATGCTTTGTAAAATAAGATAGAAAATTGGAAATATATAATTTACTTTATTGGTTGATTTCAATACTATAGATGTATATATTGTTAGATATTAATTTAATAATTGTTAATAATTATTTAATTATTACATTATATTTTTTAAAGAAAATATCAAATTATGAATTAGTTTAATTGTCAATTATTTTGATTTTGTAATGAATCATTAATTTATTCTTTTAATTGATTATTAATTTAATAAAATATTTTTTTCCATTTGATTTAGTCAAATGTAAAAATGTTCTAATGTTTGCCAATCCATTCACAATTAATCAGTCAATCAATCAGTTAATCAGTCAGCCAATCAATCAATCAATCAATCAATCAATCAATCAATCAATCAATCAAACAAACAAACAAACAAACAAACAATCATATAATTAAGTTCTGCTTTATCTGTTATTGTCTTATGTGGGCAACATTTCAAATCTTCAAATATTTTCTTGTGTGTGTGTGTTTAATTATATTCATATTTTTTAAATATTGTATATTTATTAGAATAATTGTAATTAAATTATAAACTATAATGTTCAATAAATGTTTACTTTAATGTCCAATTATTAATTTAATATTAGTTTAATAATCAAATTTAGTAATTGATTATAATTATTATTATTTTTTTTAAATCACTTCGTTTAGTAAAATGTGGAAAAAAAACACTCCAGGCATAAAACCTAAAATGAAAAATAAAACAAAATAAAATAAAATAAAATAAAATAAAATCAATCAATCAATCAATCAATCAATCAATCAATCAATCAATCAATCAATCACTATCATTTATAGTTTATTTGTCATTGCCTGCCTGTATTGTAGTTACATATAAAGTCAAGTCAAGTCAAGCATATTCTGGAACACTGTCATACACATATTATATATATATATATATATATATATATATATATATATATAGTAAATATGTGTTATATATAATATAAATATATTAATTTGTTTCTACATAATTCATACATATTTTAAATATTATGATATACTTATATAAATATTATTTAATTATGAATTTATTAATATAATATTGAACAATTATTTAATTAAATTGCCAATTATTAACGATGTAATATTGATCATTTATTAATTTAATTATCAATTATTCTTTATTTTTTTTTCATTTTTTGGGGAATGTTTTAATTGCTTTTGAAAAAACAAACAAACAAAAACTTCAAGGCATTTATCAAAAAAATTTTTTGTTGTCCTTTATAAAACAAGATTAAAAAAAATCTTCTTTTGATATCAGTTGATTTAGTAAAATGTGGAAAAAAATCTGAAGTTTGCCATAAATAAATAAAAATAACTATCATTTAAGGTTTATTTGTCATTGCCTGCCTGTATTGTAGTTAAATATAAAGTCAAGTCAAGCACTGTAAAAAAAATCCGTAAATTTTAAGGTAAAAAATGGCAGCTGTGGTTGCAGGAATTCTACCGTAAAAAATACAGTAGCAACGTTTTAGGTTTTACGGTTTTAACTTAAACTTACAGTTAAATACCGTAATTTCATTAACTGATATAATGTTAATATACCAACCTATTGAAGTACTGAAATCTATTTTGTACCTTCGAAATAGTGATGGGTCGTTCTTGAACGATTCGTTCATTTTGAACGAATCTTTAATGTGACTCAGGAAGAACGAGTCGTCCTGGGGAGTGATTCATTCAGTCACGCATGCGCAACATCCTATAGGTTCTGTACTGGAATTAATTCACCTGTTTCGAGTCTTCGGGTTTTCGAGTCGTTCGTTCATCACGTGACAGCCCCTTAAGCTTGACCTATGCAGTCTGAGCCAGAAAGAGACTTCATAATAATAACCAACTCTTTATTACCAGTGTTATGGAAAAGAACCATCATGACAGAAATTCACACATTTATAAACTGTAAGAAATAAAAAGCTACAATTTGAGAGCAGAAACGCATCACGTAACTGTAAGAGTAAATAATAATAATAATAATAATAATAATAATAATAATAATAATAATAATAACAACTATGCGCCCGTCACAAAAGACCCCAGAACAACATCCAAAGAACTGCAGGCCTCACTTGCCTCAGTTAAGGTCAGTGTTCATGACTCCACCATAAGAAAGAGACTGGGCAAAAATGGCCTGCATGGCAGAGTTCCAAGACGAAAACCGCTGCTGAGCAAAAAGAACATAAAGGCTCGTCTCAGTTTTGCCAGAAAACATCTTGATGATCCCCAAAACTTTTGGGAAAATACTCTGTGGACTGACGAGACAAAAGTTGAACTTTTTGGAAGGTGTGTGTCCCATTACATCTGGCGTAAAAGTAACACAGCATTTCAGAAAAAGAACATCATACCAACAGTAAAATATGGTGGTGGTAGTGTGGTGGTCTGGGGCTGTTTTGCTGCTTCAGGACCTGGAAGACTTGCTGTGATAAATGGAACCATGAATTCTGCTGTCTACCAAAAAATCCTGAAGGACAATGTCCGGCCATCTGTTCGTGACCTCAAGCTGAAGCGAACTTGGGTTCTGCAGCAGGACAATGATCCAAAACACACCAGCAAGTCCACCTCTGAATGGCTGAAGGAAAACAAAATGAAGACTTTGGAGTGGCCTAGTCAAAGTCCTGACCTGAATCCTATTGAGATGCTGTGGCATGACCTTAAAAAGGCGGTTCAAGCTCGAAAACCCTCCAATGTGGCTGAATTACAACAATTCTGCAAAGATGAGTGGGCCAAAATTCCTCCACAGCGCTGTAACAGACTCATTGCAAGTTATCGCAAACGCTTGATTGCAGTTGTTGCTGCTAAGGGTGACCCAACCAGTTATTAGGTTTAGGGGGCAAACACTTTTTCACACAGTGCCATGTGGGTTTGGATTTTGTTTTCCCTTCATAATAAAAAACTTCATTTAAAAACTGCATGTTGTGTTTTCTTGTGTTATCTTTGATTAATATTTAAATTTGTTTGATGATCTGAAACATTAAAGTGTGACAAACATGCAAAAAAAGAAAAAATCAGGAAGGGGGCAAACAATTTTTCACACCACTGTATGTGCTTGGTGTGTGTGTGTCTCTCCAGATATATATTTATCATCAATCTTTCTTATCTTTCTCTGTGTGTTTATACAGCAGTCAGCATGTCTGTGTTTGGTTTACAGCTACACTCGCTCAAAGCTGGCCGTCTGTCATAACACGTCACCATGCCAATCCGACTCTGTCACCCATGCAGGCCTCTGAATGGCTTATTGGCAGTGAGAAACACTCCCTTTTGCCAACATGAAGAAAACAAACCACACACAGTTACACACACACACCAGAAGCTAATAACGTGTATCAATACACATTCACATTCGGATACGCACCCTAAAATACTCGCTTCCAGGCATACCTGTAGTATTTTACATAATATTTGATTTCAGATCCTCCTGGTAACAGATAAAGTATGTTTGGTTGTATCCAGTGAAGAAATAATCAATAATCAACACTGTGTGTTATTATATATTGCCTCATGTTTTTACAGGAATCATATATTACTGTGCAGTTACAGAATCATATTGCGCAAAAAAACACCCTTGAGTCTCAACAATCAGATTTCCCGCTCTTTCTGAATTCCAAATGAGGTAATGACTGTTTACTCAGTCATTATGCCTTGAGTCAAAGCTGATATCTTCATATCTTAATCGTATAAAGAAAGCAGCTCTGTTTGTGTTTATTGTTGCTTTAATACTCCAATGAGTTCTGAGAAGATACCAAACATCTGCTGTGCGGCTCGGATGAAACCAAAGTTGCACTTTTATATGGTAAAAGCAGAAAACAAAAAACAAACGGTGGAAAAAAACACTGTCCTACGCACATGCAAACAGCTTTAGTGTTACTGTGGAAACATTCAGAAAGTATGTGAACAATAAAGGGACAGTTTAGCCAAAAATGAAAGTGACGTCATTGTTTGCTCACCCTCACAACGTTCCAAACCTGTACGATGTTTTCTTCTTTGTATCATGAAAAAGACATTTTCAAGACTGTTTCAAGACTGTTTTGTCCACAGTAAAATCAATGGAGTTTTGTAACAAAATGAAACAAAACAAAACAATGACAACAACAAAAGAAGACTGAGATAAAATAATAACAAAAAATAATAACAAATAATGACAAAATATCTCATTTTTATTCTGCTTTGTAAAATAAGAAAATTAATATTAAATATGTTTCATGTAATAATAATAATAATAATAATAATATATTAATTTATTTATAATATATTAATTGTTACAGAGCCGACGAGACGTGAGGCATGCAGATCCATTTGCAGACTTTTATTTGACAGAGACGTGGTCATAACAAGCATGGCTCAAACAGTGGCAAACAGGTATAACACAGGCAAGACAAAGAGTATTCCTAGGACAAGCGTGGGTCTTCGATCGGCGAACAGTATCCAACAGGGCAAGGCAAAGAGAGATAATCCAGGTACACAGCAATAATCCAGGCAGGGGAGAACACAATCCGAAACAGGCAAGGCAAGACTAAGACTAAGACTATGAAAACTACAAAAGGCTCTGTAAGGTAGCTATTGGCTAGGGTAGCGATAAGTGCATACAATACTCGGCGATCAAAACGAGGTCCAGGGCTTATAAAGCGTGCCTCATTGGTTACAGCTGTGGGTCCAACTAGTGCGGTGGATGATGGGGAATGTAGTCCAGGGTATAGTGCAACAGTCAGTGTAGTGTGAGAGTCAGTATGATGGACGGATGACTTCTGGTGGAGAGTGAACGGAAGGGCAGGCACAGGATTCGTAACATTAATATTGATTTAAATATTATACATATTATACATATACATATTTTAAATGTTATACTTAATTTATTATAATTATAATATTATTTAAATTCTGATTATTAATTTTATTTAATAATCATATTTAAATTTATATCATATTAATAAATAATAATATATTTATCGTATATATGATATTACTTTAATAATTATAAATTGTTTAATTATTTAATTATGAATGTATTACTATTGAATAATTATTTAATTAAATGGTCAGTTATTAACTTGATTCAATAATGATAATTAATTTATTGATTTAATGATCGGTTATTCTTTTTTTTCAAAAGAAGATATTTTGAAGAATGTTTTAACTGTTTTTGTCCATACAGTGAAAATCAGTCTTTCAAATATTTTATTTTTATTCTGCTGTGTAAAATAAGAAAATTAATATTAAATATGTTTTATATATAATATTAATATATTAATTTATTTCTAATATATTAATATTGTCTTAAATATTATACATATTATACAAATACATATTTTGAATATTATGATATACTTAATTTATTGTAATTATAATTTTATTTAATAAATCCAAATTATTAATTTGATTTAATAATCATATTAAAATTTATATATATGATATTACTTTAATGATTCTAAATTGTATAATTAATTTTGAATTTATTAATATAATACTGAATAATTATTTAATTGTCAATTATTAACTTGATTTAATAATGATAATTAATGTACTCCTTTAATTATCAATTCTTCTTCTTTAAGTTAATAACTTCTTTAAGAAGTTATTTTGAAAAATATTTAACTGTTTTTGTCCATACAATGAAAATCAGTGGCATTCAAAATTGTATAGACATGTTCTAAAATAAATAAATAAATAAATACAAATATTTTTCTAAATATTTTCTTATGATTCTTCTTAATAAAACAAGATTTTAAAAAACAAAAAACTAAAACTTCTTTTGATATCAGTTGTAGTACTTTGAATAACTCTTGATTTACAGGTGACAATCTGTGATTTTCCCTGATTTAAACCTGAAAGGTTTTTGTATTTTCAGCAAAATTGAAAACAAAGAAAGATACTGTGTGTTCCTCAGATGGATCAGTCCCTCAGAAACAGAAGTGTGGTGCATATGGCTCTGAAATCTCTGACATTTGTGTCCAAATCTACTCTCCTGGCAGTACATCACATAGCACTTCACAGAAGCAGAGAAGAGTGTGAAGGACTTTCTTCTCCCAGAGCTACGCTACACTGTGTTTATCAATCTCCTCCGGACCCCTGCATGTGTGAGAATATAGGAGAGAATGGGAGTCGCTCCTGTTGCCTTTGAGCAAACGAGAAACCACAAAATTCTCAGAGTCATTGTTCCTCTCTGACGATCAATTAATATTTATATTCATAAGCTCATCTACACACCCGCTGCTGCTGACTATTGAATAATAGAGTAGCTACTTACTAATTGTTTGTGAATGTTCTGTTGTTTGTTAATTTTTTATTACGGAATGCTTTGTAAACTAATGTCAGTTTAGAGGGAAACAATGCCAGATTGTGAGAAGATTCAACATCATCCTTTGAGACATTCCTTTCTGTTCTCTTGGTTTCAGGGGGAGTTTTTTGACAGAATTGGGTAGAGGAGGTATGTAATACCTGAAGAGAGGTATCCGTTAGTATTCCTGTTCATCTCAGTGGCAGTTTTTGGCACGGGACTCCCAGAAGTAGCAGGCAGGGAAAAATACAGTAAAGAATATGTATATGCTACTTGCAAAGCACGTCTACTTTTTAATGGCCATCTATGGAGAAAGATCATGCTAACTAGCCAAACTTGTTGGGTAAAGCACCTGATCTGACTGGACAGACTCTATAGATGTTCCTTTTAAAGGAAAAGGAATGTGAAAGTAATACCGTATTCAAAAGTCACTATATCATGATTTTGGATCGTTTTGCTCATTAAATCTGACTGGTATTCTCTGAGGTCTCTGAAATGTGCATGAGTCGGATCTGGCGTGGAAAAAAAGCCTTTACAGAGCTCAACGCTCACTACCCGACTGCACTATTCATATTCAAAAGCACCGCAGGACCAAATGCAAAGTGATACAGAATTTCAAAAATGTCCTTCAGTTATTGGTCTTTTGCTTTCTGTCTGGCTTGACAATTTGAAACTGCAAAAAACTTCCACTAGCACTAACTCTACTGAAAAGATAAAGTCAACTGTCAGCTCACAAAAAGCTGTACGTTTTAGTAAATGCAAATCTATGAGGGTAATGGAAAATTATTTTCCAAAATGTCAGATTTTTACTTTTATGTTTTTGGTAGTCTAAAAGAAAAAAGAAAAAAGAAAAAAAACTTCTAGACTGCGTCCAGGGATTAATGTGTTGGGATGAATTGAGATGAGTGTTGAACACTGAGGAGAGAGGGAAGGGTACATTTAGATAACATGAACTAACTCATTAGCACTGCAGATGGTACAGTCTGTTCTCTGCTCATCCCCATAGTTACCATCAATACCCCTTACCTAAAATCACAAAGAATGGCACAGGGATGCAAACACCTTCAGACACCTCAAACATCAGAGAACTGCCATTGTTGTATTCTGCTTTGAATTTATCCTTTGCTATTCAGAATGAATAATAATAATAATAATAATAATAATAATAATAATTAATTATAATGTTATTTATATATATATATATATATATATATATATATATATATATATATACATATATATATATATATATATATATATATATATATATATATAAAAATAACAGAATGTTGTTGTTGAAAAGTTTATAAATAAAAAGTATATTTATCATAATAAAATATTATTATTTTTAATAATAATAATAATAATAATAATAATAGTTGTTATTTTTTTATTAAATTAAAATATTTATATTTTATATTTAAATATTTATATTTATTATTAAATATAAAAAGGTATATTTATCATAATGAAATATTATTATTTTAATATTATTACAATATTTTGTCTGTAATAATAAAAAAAACTATACATTAAAAAGTTTGGTAGCACTTAAAGCTTAGGTATAATGCATTATAAAAGTAGTTTTAATGCATTAATTATGCCTTGTAATGCACCTTATAATGCACTGCACAATCTCATGAACAATTGTAACCACAGTTAATACATTATAACTCTTATCTGTTCATTGTTACACTGTTCATTTTAAATTCAGTTAGAATTATTTAGGTCAAGATATAATGTATTACAATACATATTACGAATAATTATAAAGCATTATACCCTTTAATAACCCTTTATACATAAATGCTTTAAGTAAAGTGTTAACAAAAGTGTTATAATAAATTGGCTCACTGTTGGAAACCATCCTAAAAATGAGAGTCTGGGGAGAATATGGTCATAAATTGGTTGTTTTACTATGACCTGCCTTTGATCCTACATTTTTCAATCATAAAGGTTGACTGCACTGATTGTCCATTTAAATGAAATCAACAGCTGCAAATAGCTTTTATATCCCCTCTTTCTCTGTCCATTTACCCAATTCTCTGTCCAATTCAGTCCCTCTGTCGTTTTGATTGCTGTGTTACTAAAGAGCTCTTTTATTGCTCCTCTGTGTCAGTTTTCTGCTGTAATGTGAGTATGATGGAGAAAGGCTTATTCTTTAAACACATTAACACACGTTGTCTTTAAGCGACTCAGATGGCCCTGTATGTACATGGTGAACCCGAGGGAAGACTTACCTGCAGTGTGATCGACTGCTCTTAGCTTTAAGCTATTAGTGCCTCAGGCGGATTGGTGTTTAAAGCAGAGCATCAGGTGTAAGACTAGGACAGACTCAGAGAAATGAGAAGATTTTTGCCTTTCAAGTCATGTATTCAAAGCAGACTGGTCAGAAACATCCAGAGCGGGTTGTTTGTAATTGAGAAGAATCTCTTTTTCTCTCTGTCTCTGTGAAAGGCGGATAACCAATGCTGCTGGGGCAAAAGGGGGCTGAAATATGGCTCTCATTAATACTAGCCCCTTTGTTCTCCTCCTAAATGTATTTCTCACCTCAGAGAGATGACGTGTCGAGACTAAAATTAGGAGCCTAAATTTGGCTTCTGATTCAGATAGAACATTTTCTAGACAGTGTTTCCTAAAGGTCTGAGAATAAATAATAATGCCATGTTCCTGAATTGAAACTTTGGGATTTCAGAAGTCTTTAACCCCATGCTGGTTCATTCACAAAAACTGAACTTGCCGTGACTCATCTACCTGGGCTGAGGTGTTTTCTTTCAGGGATGTATAAAACTGAGATTAATGCAAATAAAAATATAAAATAATTGCTAATTCAAAATATGAATAAATAATATAATATAATATAATATAATATAATATAATATAATATAATATAATATAATATAATATAATATAATATAATATAATATACTTCAGTACTAATATGACTGTATTATCATTATTATTATTATTATTATTATTATTATTATTATTATTATTATATTGTTCTTTTTGTTTGTCTTCTTTATTATGAAATGCATCTACATAGGATGATATACAGGTATGATTATGCAACATGGCATTAATTTAAATACAATTACATGTATATAAATATATACAAATAGTAATATAATTAATATTTCATGTCAAGTATCTCACCCTCTCTGTTTATAATAATATTATTGTTCTTTTAGTTTGTTTTCTTTATTATGAAATGCATTTTTATCTACATAGGACATAATATACAGGTATGATTATGAAATACACTATAATATAACATTAATTTATATACAATTATATATGTATCTAAATATATAGTGTCTCATCCTCTGTTTTCTTTTCTTTCTTTCTTTCTTTCTTTCTTTCTTTCTTTCTTTCTTTCTTTCTTTCTTTCTTTCTCTCTCTTTCTTTCTTTCTTTTTCTTTTTTTTTTGATAATGACCAATTGACTGTTCATTAAAACATCTGAAAATTATTAAAAGCTATTTAAATACATCTAAATAAATTGAAAAAAGGTTAATATAAATAACTAATCATTATGCTTAATAATTGTAATTAACAAATGCTTAATAGTTAATATTAATGATTAATTAATATATATATATATATATATATATATATATATATATAAAATGATAATGCTTTAAAGAAATCACAACAATTCATTTTAATTGTTTATTCATTTAAATTACTAAAATGAATAATTCAAACCCAAACCCAGAAGCTTAGGGCAGTAATATTCTATTCATGTTGACACTAGATGCATTTGATCAAGCTGTGAGGGTTTCTGACAGCATGCTGTGGCACTCTATAAAAACCAGCTCGAGGGCTCCGTCCAAAAACACTCATCACTGCTCAGCTGATAAACTAAAGTATGCTTGAGTACACCAACTGACATCCCAACCTCTCACAGACAAGAGAGCTGTCAAACACACGCAGACTCGCACACAGTCTGAGAAATAACAGAGGTGGGGAACCCAATTAGTAGTTGTGAAGTGCTGCTGGGATGCTTCTGTCATCTAGAAATGCACACAGAGGCTGAATGGATGCCCATCTGCTGTTGACTAAGACAAGTTCATTACATTTCCCCACGATCCCTTGTAAAAACAAGAAACTCGCTTGTTTCCAAGTTACCATCTCTCTAGACATTCCCTTTCCAGTGCCGAGGAAAAGGAAAATTCAGACACTCAGGAAACACAAATCATTCGCAGCTCCTCTTTAACCTGTCTAATTATCTAAAGCTTGAAGCCCTGATGTATTGATATCATGTGACCAAACATATCCGTTCCCACAATATTCTACATTAGCTCAAAACAGTCAACCTCATCACCCATTCAGTGCTCAGAAATATCAACGTACTGCAACTTGCCTGTGACTTCAATAAAACCAAAAGGTCTGTTCCAAGTTCAGCACGTGAGTTAAAACAGAAAGAAAAAAGCGTGTGTTTTTCATTAGTGAAAAGCAGAGATCCAGTCTTACCTCTTTCTGTGTCTCTTTCTCTCTTGTAGAGCCAGTTTGCCTGATGTTACAGCATGTTGAATGAGACTCTCCGATGGAGTATGGCACACACGCACAGGTACACACTCATCCTGCTGTTTCCACTGAGCGTCAGCCTGTCATCTGAAAGAGAAGATGAACGGAGGTAAAGGGGAGGAGAGGAAACACGCACTTCTGCCCTCTACCTTCCATGCGCTGGGTCCCTGCACTTAAACTGAGCGCAGACAGAGCGAGTGAGAGAGTGAGAGGCAGAGGGATGGAGGTGTGTGTGTGTGTGTTTGTGTGTGTGTGGGTTGGGTTTTGCCTATATTGAGAGGATAGTAAACCTGAAATCACCTACATTGTGTGGAGCAGTGACTGATCCCCATGAAAAAAAACAAAACAAAAACAAAAATCATGTTAAATAATGTTTTAATTACACCTTCAAAATTCGGAAAATCTTTTAAATGATATATTATTTATTAGAAGTACCCCCTTGAGATTTTAAATAATGAGCAAAATTAAATAATGAAGGAAGGAAGGAATAAACAAGCAAATAAATACAAAAGAATGAATTTTAGCAAAATCTTTATATTATCTCTAGTATTATTCTTATAATATTTAGTATTATTATATTTAGTATTTACTATATCTTTATATTTTAACTTAATGCAGCAAACATTTATAATCTATTTAAAAATTTTTAAAATTGCTCTGTTTTCGATTTTTATTTTTCACAATATATTGGTAACATATTGGTTGTTGTCTAGATAGATAGTATAAAAACTATTGAAATCAATAGAAAACATGATTGAAACATCTATGTGTATGTGTGTGTGTGTGTGTGTGTGTGTGTGTGTGTGTTTGTGAGTGGGTGAATGCTGCTGAATCTGTGTGTGTGTGTGTGTGCGTGTGTGTGTGTGTGTGAGTGAGTGAGAGAGAGAGAGAGAGAGAGAGAGAGAGAGAGAGAGAGAGAGAGAGAGTGAGAGTGAGTGGGTGAGTTCTTCAACATGTGTAGCAGGATCTTGATCTAGTCCAACAGTTGAAGGCAGAAGGTCAGTATTGGCTCACTAATGAGGGATGGTCTGGGTGTGATTCTGACAGCTCGCTAGAGCTCAATCAACCAGTCTTTCTCAAACACACACACACACACACACACACACACACACACACATACACAACCGTCCTCCTCGGTGTAGCTCAAAATCACCCGTTCCATGGACGAAGGTCTTCCCTTCCTGATAGAAAAAGGAGAAAGAGAGAGAGAGAGAGAGAGAGAGATGGATAGCATATGTGTGCGTGAGGTCAAGATCTTTCTGTCCTTATATGACCCAAGTGAAAACATTCAAAACCCAACAGTAATACAGTTCAGTTCAGCTCTCTCAGTTGTAAAGCATCAGTATCGCATTTATTCTGCTTGATCTCTGTGTGAAGCTAGAATAAGAAACTGAAGCTTAAGAGCTAGAAAGGTCATATAAATGACTGGCTACTCAATGAAAAGGATAGAAGGTGAACATTGGTCATTGCAGGATAATGGAAGGTCTCTGGTACATGTTGTGTGGTAAAATTTATACATTCAGGTAACATATGTTAAATGTTTAGTAAAATTATGAAAGTGTGTGCACATCATTGCCCACACTCCCAAATCCAGAATGAAATTTCTCCTTTTAGATGCCATTTAAGGACTTGTCTTATTAAGGACTATTTAAGGACTTTGTCTGTATTAAAGACCTGTATGCTGAACTGCGGCGAAACAAGAAACGTATGTTTCTCTTAAAACCAATAAACTAAAAGAACATCATGAATAAATCTTTATTAACATAGATGCTAAAATAATTGTTCAGACTTTATGGGAACACAGTGGCTCAATCCAGGTTCCAAATAAATTTTTGAAGTCAGTCTGGAAAAAAAAAGGAAAAAATGCAACTTTTCACAACTTCTTCTGAGAGCAGTAAAGTTGAAACTGTTACTGTTTCTAATTTTCCATCTGTTTGTGTTCAGAAAACAAGAAAGGTCAGTTATCATCATTTATTATTAAATGTAATAGCACAATACTGTTTTTTTTTTCAACCTAGGCTCATTGGAAAACATGCCTTAACCTACTTTTCTCCAAAAACGTACCTATACATACAACTGAATGCAGTTTCTATCTGAAATTAACACTAGTGGTAGTAAAACACCAACAACTTTGATTCCTTTTGACACAAATTATGATTAGTGCAGATTATCGATTAATAAAGACTTTTAACTAACAAAACTATGTTATGACCTCAACACGCTTTTATCACAGTACATAATTTGGAAACTAATACATTTTGATGTTTGCATCACATAACCAGATCCATATGTATGGCTTTTCTGATATAGTAAACTTCACTGTTGAAGAAACAGCAGGTCTGGGGAAATAATGAATGGGTGAGGAGGATACATTACAGACAATAGACAAAGTGAATGAAAGAGAGAGTATAAAAAAAAGGCCAAAACTAGTGTCAAACATCCAAGAGGAAAACTCTTTTGATATCTTGTCATGTATATTACATGCTATCCTCATTAGCTTTATATACATGTTAGATATGGTTCTTTTTTTCTCATCGACCCCAAAGCAGCCCATATGTTGTAACATTTACATGTGGCCAAACAATTGGACACCACATATAAAGAGCATCAGAAGCGGAGGTAATTAGAGGGAGAGACAGATAAAGATGGCAAGGAAGAGAAATGGAAGGAACCTGAGGGAGGGATTTGATCTTGCCAAAGTTTGTCAGGTGAAATACAGTTTAGCAAAGACCTCCTCCTCACCTTCCTGTTAGTGGAGCTGGCTTTTATCAAGATCACCAGCTGCCTGGAAGAACATACTGAGATAGAAGCTGAAAAAAGTATAAGCGAACAGGAAAAGATCAACTTTAAAAGCCAGATTGGTGAGTGATGTAGTGCGAAGTTTTGCCACCAAAAAACAAAGCAGCGTTTGCCTGGGGACCAACTAACAAAATAAAAAAAGCAACAATTTTTTTTGTCCTATAGGTTGTTCTTTTGTCCTTGATCTGGCAAAAAATGACAGAATAATAAGGTTCTAATCATACCTAGGGAGAGCTTTTTTATTTACAGCAGCATTTTTTTTCTTCTTTTCATTTTATTAAAAAAGCTACTAGATTTAGGCCTTTGGTTCTTGTGAGACAGATGGGTGAAAATCAGTGATCTGAACACAGCGTCTTGCTCTCTTTCTAATCACACAGAGTAAATTTAGCTGCACGTTTTCACTGATCTCCAAAGAACTGCTAATTAAAGGTAAATCAATCTGCACTGTGTAAACCTCTGTGCTAATACAGCATCGATTTAATCTACATCATTTAGCTCATTTGAGACTGTGTACGCTTTACAGTCTTGTAAATGTGCCAGTATTTTATTGTAGCATATGGTGTGCTTCTTTGAGGAACAACAATGGAAGAAAATACATATTATTCTGGTCGTCTGAGATGAATCATTTTATAATAACCGATTTAATCATGATTATTGTGGAAAATCTGTCAGTGCTGATGCATATTGTGCTTTCAGACTGACATTAACTATTCTGCACAGTTTTGAGGTAGACAGCCATTGTGATATTAAAGTTGGCCTCATCAGGAGAAGTGGGAGTAAATACTCTTCTTCCATTAGGTTTTCTGAAGGCAATGTGTTAAATGTCCTTTAAGGACAGAGTGATGCAAGAATGGATGTGAGCCATTAGCAGCAGAACACAACCAATGAGTAACAAAGGCTGAAGGCTTTGGGCAAGGTGAAGTAGTCTCGGGAGAGAACAGCTATAGTTTCACTACTGTACCTTAAACGTTTAATAGCTGGGACACTTTTAAAGTGTCAGTTCATCACTAATACTTTTTAGGTTGGGCTATATTACAATTTTACAGCACAGGTCTTAAAAATACAATGTGCAATGTGATTCAAATGTATATAGTTATAGTATATATAATAAACAGTTTAAACATATAGGTTTAACCAGTTAAGAAACAATTATGATTAATTGTTTAAAATAGTTTAATTTATATAACTATATATAAACTTACAATAATTTAATATATATAAATTATTGTAAATAAATAATATATATATATATATATATATATATATATATATATATATATATATATATATATATATATATATAATTTTTAAATAATAATTTATACACAATTTATAATTTTAAATATATTAAAATTACCACTATAGTTAAATAATAATTATTAATACAATTCATCATACACACACACACACACACACACACACATAGATCGTATACAAAAAGTTACATACAAATCCTCCAGATTTTTATTGATTTTTCCATCAAACTTTTCCATCATACTTCCATCATAAGGTTTGCACTTTATTTGCTAAATTAATATTTTTGTTTTTTGTTTTGTCCATACCTTATCTGACCTGTACTAATAGGCAGAGCTCAGTGAATTCAGTTGGTTATAGTGATTTCAAGCTTGCAGATCATTGACGCACAAGGTCAGGGTTTAGATAATATGTTTAATTTAGAACTCCTCCCTCTGATATTATTTGGATATGTTTAGAGATGGCAAGTACTGTCATCACCACCACTCTGTTGCCATGGCAAGACAAACACAGCTGTTTTCAAGACTTCATTTGAAAGACTGAATGAGTGTTATTGTCAGTCTACAGTTTATTATACAGAAGCAAAAACAGAGCATCTTCTGTCTTCACATGACATGCCCCAAAAATTGGGCACTGCCAAATTATCTACTATAGTATCATGAAATATTTTATATATATGCTTACAAAAAAATGAATATACTATGGTTCTAACGGTGCACAAACATGGCGTTTTGGTACGTACCTCGGTTCTCTCTACCGGTATCACGGTTCGGTATGGTTTTGGTACAGTATGGTGAAAAAACTAAACAAACTAAACATACTAAATATAAAAACTAAACAATTTTTTAGTGCAGTGCTTTACTGAACAAATTGCTCTTTCTTCAAATAAATTCAATTATAATTTAAATCTTCTTAGGGATAAAAACCTACCTCAGCTTATGCTCTAAAACTATAGTGAGCCCTTTTACATTAATATAAGCTTACAATTAACAACAGAGCCCAAACTTAAATTTAATTACTATTTATTTTTAATTATAATAATCAACACTCAACTTAAACAAATGTATGTGAACATGTAAATTGCACATAATGCAGTTTTTAAATTAACTTCTAAATTATAAAATTTCTATTTTTTTGTTGAAATATCTATATTCATTTACACAGTGACTGTCATAACTTGTTTCATAACAGATTTATTTCAACATACATTAAATTATTAAGACATCACTAACAGGTAAAGTAAAATATAATGAGAATATATAGTCAACATTTGAAGTGGATCAAAAAAGTTCATCAAAGTTGTCCTAAGACAAGAAAGGGTATTGTTTTCGTTTTAGGCCAACTTTGATGAAAGGCTTTGATCCACTTCAAATGTTGATTACTATAGTTTAATATTTTGCAAAATATAATAATCAAAATTGTATGCAAACATGTAAATTGCACATAATGCAGTTTTTAAATTAACTTCTAAATTAAAACATTTCTATTTGTTGTTGAAATTCATTTACACACTGGCTGTCATAACTTGTTTCAAAACAGATTTATTTAAACTTACATTAAATAATTAAGACATCATAATGAGTATATAGTTTAATATTCCGCAAAATGCTCTTCTCTAGACTTCATTTATCTCGCGAACTAACGAGCTGTGGACAACAAAGACTTGCCTGAGGTAAATGAAATGCTATGTGACATTTTGCTCACAAGCTGTTTTATTGACGTCTTTCCGCGGTTGAAATACTGATTGAGCGATTACATGTTGCATGAGATGTTCATTCATGTTTATTTCACGTTAAAACTAGTAGTAAAGGGGATGGGATGATCGCGCTCCATGCTCTGTTATGTCACATCAAAGATTGTCATAACGACATTTATTGTTTGAATTTCCAGAAAAAAATGGACATAATTTGAAAGATGAGACTTTGTTTCTCATAAAAAATAACAATATATAAAACTGGAAGCTTCCAATGAAGATCCACTGGTGCAGTGTTTAAAACAATGCTGTAGCCTATTTGTTCGAAACACATGCGTACCAAACCGAAAAGCACGTACCGAAACGTTACACCGCTACACAATATACAGTTCACTGATCAATCCAACATCAATGACAGTGGCATAGATTTGTCCAGATGCCTTTCCAGATGTTCACTTCCCTAATGATGAGTTTCATTCAAATCATTCAGCACCTGACAAATGCACTTGATTGTGATGCAATGTTATATCTAAGTGGGAGGAGAAAAGGAGGAAAGTAAATGAATGAACCAGTGTGAGGGGCGTGTGGGTGGAGGACAAGATCTATTTTTGTTCTTCTTTTTTATACAGGAGTTGGAACACATGACTATAAAGCATTACAGCTGGACTCTGAGGAGAACATGTCTGAAGATGAGAAGATGTTAGAAATATAGTGCTTTTCCAGGCTCAAACACGATACAACATTATGTGCCTGTCTCTAGTAACTATGGAAACAGTTGGACTTTTTTTTTTTTTTTTTGCTAAACTGCAGAACTTGATAAGCATCCCTGCTTAATCTAGTCTAAATTGTCTTTTTGGTCTGGTTTAGATTGGTCGGCCATCTGGTTTGGAGACTATCCAACCACCTTAGGCTGGTTTCAGCTGAAATTTCAGTTAATAATTCATGCATTCTTGAGCGAATTTATGCTCAATCATCAAACTCATAACCACTACTGCCTTTTTTATAGGTCTCCCTGTCTTCACGTTTGCTGCATAGTGCCTTCACAAGGTCATGGATCCATAGAAAAAGCATGCTAACATGTCCTTCGAGGACAATTGGTATAAATAGATACATCACCCCAGGCTCCAAAGGAACGCTGGCCGATATCCAGACCTGCGCGACAACTGAAGGTGACACAAGACCTGAGAAAGTGACATTGCTGATGCTTTTGCTGTGATTGTGACTGTCACATGGCTAATGATTTATTATTGGTACCTGCAGAAAGCTGCTGATGGATATGTGCAGGTTATGGGATATTACCAGGCACTCATGTGGGACGAAAAAAGATTAGAGGTGGAATGGATGCTAAAAGGGCAAGAGCTTTTCGGGCCAGAAAGTATCTAAAAAGAGTTTCTAATAAATGGTAATCCAAAACTCCTGGAATGATTATAAGACTATCCTCATTTTGATGCGATTAAGCCTGTTAATCCAACCCAAGAGTGCTGGAAGAGGACAGAGTTTAAAGGCGCACGCAAACACAAAGCAGCTGTTTTGGCCCCATTCTGCCGTTCATGAAAACTGTTATTCATTTTATTTATTAAAAAAATACACATTTCTTTTATAGATGCAGCCTGAGTCGTCGAGCTGTTTAGGGCTTATGCTCTTGCTTTTCCTAGAAAAGTGCATGGCGCAATGAAAGTATTTATGAGATTAATTTACGGAAAAACAGAAACTATCGCTCTCACATCTACTTTTCTCTGAAAGTTTAAGTATGGCATTATTTTTGTTGTGGCATTACCTGATTTGCATAATTGCTTTAGTGAATTGGGTGCTAAAACAACACAAATGAGCAACACAATCAGTGGACGCATTGAGCATTTTTGAACATTAATTGGGTGGATACTACAGTAAATATCGGTATTCATGGTCAGCTTGTCTTTTTCATAAACTGCAAGGTTGACAGGATGTAGCAGTTACCATGGTGATGCATTAGCTCTGGTAAAGTGGGCCTTAGGATTCGAGAGGAATTCCGTGAAATGATTTTCTCTTACTTTTCATTAGAGGCTGATTGCATTGGGATAGACTCATTTAGGAGCTTATTAAGCTTGAGGAGAATCTAGAAATCTAATGACATTATGTTCTGTCAGTCATATCTTTTCTTCACCTGTGTTTTCACTTATAGAAATACACACTCAGATTGGCTTGGCTTGTCAAAATGAACTGTTATCAGAACAACTGGAAATGTAGGACAAGAACATACTGTAGTTTTACTAGGCTCTCACAGGCCTGCCATTTTTTCCTTCAGAGGAATAGGTTGTGGGCAGCTGATGTGACACTATCCTTCTGGAAAAGCAGTAATGAACTAAATTTGCATTTCCTAAAGGAAATACCAGTGCTGGAAGGTGGCAAATGAATAATATTAAAGTTGTAGATAAGTTTAGAGTTTAGCCCTTGGTGAGTAAATGAATGGCCTTTTAGAGCCAATTTTCTGCCATTCTGTCAATCAGCATGCTTCTTCAACAATCAAATAGAATTTAAATATTTTAAATATTTTAAAAATAAATACAGTGGTGGCCAAAATTATTAGAACACTAGTATTTTCACCGGCTAAAAATGGTTTTAAGTCAGTTATTCCTATCTTTTGCTGTAGTGTGTCAGTAGGAAATATCAGTTTACATTTCCAAACATAAATTTTTCCATTAATTGTAATAATCCAGTGAGATTTTTGTTTGCACAAGGAGTCTGACAACAGCCAGTGCTCCACACAGAGATCTGATCTCATCATCATGAGCAGAGCAAACTGAGACAGACTAAATCCAGAAGAACTGTTGCAATGTCTCCAAGATGCTTCAAGAAACCTACCTGCGAAGCTACAGTACTGTTAAAAGTTTAGACACTTGTGTAAAAATGCTATAAAATGAGGATGCTGTCAAAAATAATGTCATAAATAGATTTTCTTTATCAATTAACTTCTATTAACTAAATTAAATCAATATTTGGTGTAACCATCCTTTGCGTTTAAACCAGCTTTTGCCCTAGGTGCACTTGCGCATAGTTTTTCATGAAGCTTTGCAGGTAGGTCTCTTGAAGCATCTTGGAGACATTGCCACAATTCTTATGGATTTAGTCTGTCTCGGTTTGTTCTGTTTCTTCATGTCATTCCAGACAGACTGGATGATGAGATCAGATCTCTGTGTGGAGCACTGCTGCACTCAGACTCCTTGTGCAAACAAAAATCTCACTGGATTATTACAATTAATTGAATGAATGTTTGGAAATGTAAACTGATATTTCCTACTAACACACTACAGCAAAAGATAGAAATAACTGACTTAAAACCATTTTTTTAGCTGGTGAAAATATTAGTGTTCTAATAATTTTGGCCACCACGGTATATATTGTATTTTTATGCTATTTTATTTTATATAAATATTTTAATTTTATTAATTTCTAATTGGGTATGTGTATATTAGACTAGAATAAAAATAATATATATATATATATATATACTATCCTGGTTGCATATAAAAATAAGAACCCTTCCAGTTCTTAATCTCCCCTCATCTCGAGACACAGGGCAACAGGATGCTTGGAGATACTTCACACAGCCTCATTTGCACTGATGGCAGATTGCAATCAACAGGTCAGAAGAATAATTAAAGAGGAAAAAGGATGGAGGGGACGGAATGATGAAGAGGAGATGAAATGATTATAAGCATTGTACCGAACACAGGTTTGAACTTTGAAGGAATATCCTCATCAACACCACCATCATCATCACCTTCGTCCATCTTAATGATTGGTGTTTGTATGAATGATGCTTCCTCTCAGCTAATCAGGAGTATACATGAGTACCCTCGCTTTCCCGAGTGTTTAATCAGGCCTAATCAGCGTTAAAAATTCGCTCGCCTTCTACTAGTATACGTGTTCACATCATATGAAAAAAACACACAGGTCTCACCAAGCAGTTCAGAAAAATGCGTTTGATATTCTGATATTCGCTTCGTTCAAGCGAGAGCAGCAGGAGTGTCCTTTAAGCAAATGACTGGTGTATCACTGACCCGTGAATTGTATTTGCTGATAGGTCACCATCTGTCACCCTAGACCAGATGAGCAGGCTTCGGGACGGAAAATGTTATCACTAAAATGGCAACATGTGAATTGAGGGAAGTTTTAGGAGCTACAGGACAATTGGATCCCTAGAGACAAAAAGGGCCCTATTAAACGAATCATTTTTGCCTTTGCTGAATTCTGCCAAAAACTATTTTCACCGAGCTCTGACTGGCATCGCTGTTAATGAGAAAACGAGTTCTACAAAGTCAATAATCTTAATCAGGTGGAGCTATTTTGAGAATGATAAGGCTGAGAAGCAGCGGAACGTTAAAACCATTGACGATTAATAAAGTTTAAAAGGATTCATAAAGCGGCAGTGGCAGGGAATGTGACGTAATTTCCCTGTTTACGAATTGAAATCCGTCTTCGATGGAGGAACATGCAGTCAGGGGATTTCTGTATCTTTGAGTTATCAAGCAAAATAAGAAAGAAAACCAAATCTGGCTCACTGGAAAAACATGCCTTTTGCAACTTGATATTCTGAAAATAAAATTATATTCTGATTATTATTGGTTATTTGTTTTTGTGCATTTCGTCACACTTTCAATGTGAAATGTCAAGTGAGTGCCACTAACTGTCTGTTCATTTTTATTCGAAACAGATAAATATGAAACTGGCAAAGTTTTATTATATTAGTTGTTCTGCGTATCATGTCATTTCAAAAATGAAATATCCGGTGAGTGGCGTTAGAAAGGCTAATGCTCTATCATGTTTGAAAATAACAAACCAACTACTCTAAATTCTAGCTTAAACCTAACCAAGTGTTAGCAAAAACAAACATGAGATAAAAACATATTTGCTGAAGCAACCATGAAGTTTTAACCTGCTTCTACAAGTCTCGGCATTGCAAGTGCAGTGCTGTTCCAGGTGAGCTACCGAGCAAGTTTACCAAGTCAGAAAAGCTATATAAATATAGCTGATTATGTGATGCAAACATCAAAATGTACTAGTTTACAAATGATGCACTGGTGATAAAAGTGTTTTATGAACGTAACATAGTCCCAGGTAACAAATTTAGGTTATAAAAATGTTGTTGGAACATTGTTTTGAAATGTTTCTAAAATGTTGAAATGTTCAGTTTTCTTGTCATGATTGTAACATTATTTAATGGTTATAAAAACGTTTCTTTTAACATTTTACTAACTTTATTTTCACCCAAAATATAATGTTATTTGAACATTTATTTTTAATATTATGAGAACATTATAATGTCCAGATTTCCTGTTGTGATTATAGCCTTATTTAAAGGTTACAAGTGTGTTTATTACATCATTTTACTAATTTTTGTTTATCCAAAATATAACATTTGAATAATTATTTGTAATGTTCAAAAATGTTACAAAAAGTCAATTTTGTTGTTAATGTTATTTAAATATAATGTTGTTTATAGGTTATAAAAATGTTACTTAGCATGTTCATCAAGTACAAATAACATCATAAGGATGTTTTCTTTTTGCATTATGAGAATGTGTATCAAATATTAATAAAGACTGTTCCCTTTTAGCTGGATTATTATTCAAGGAACTGTGCATAAACAAATCTTTATTAATCAATAATCTGGCCCTGTAATCATAATTTCAATCATATAGGTATGTTTTTTTGTGAAGTTCAGTTTTGTTGCGTTCACACAGACAAGTCGCTGATTTGGTCATTCATTTCAAGAACAAACCTGCGGTGGTTCTTTGCCCAGGCTTTTAATTTCAGCGAGAAATTCAATTATGATGCCGTGTTGACGCAATTAAGATGATTTGTACGCATGCACTTGTTTACCTCTCGTTCTTGGCCGAATGGTTTCCATGGTGACAACTGGCTAATGTTGCCCCTGTTGAAAAGCTTCAGTTGTTCTTGAATATTCAATCATTACACTAAGCAGCAAGACCAAAGGCCCGACCTTCTGTCAGTGACCACACTTATTGAAAGATTCATGCTTTTGACAAGGCTTTTCATTTCGCCGCATTGTTCCAAGTCCTCTTCAATGATGTCCTCTGAGATGACAGATGGCATTTGGATTTCTACCATTTTCAGAGAACCTGATCGCTAGTGCCATAGATTCCATGGCGACTGTACCGCGAACACAGAGACTGCGAAAGAGGTCAAGTGCTCTGAGAGAAGTGAACAGCTTCTCAGAACGAGCCGGCTGTTAAGGGTCGGAGTAAACATGACAGAGTGGCAGATCACTCAAACTCGGCGCCGTAAATCTCTATGCTCTGAATGAGGATTTAAGGCTCGATGAAGCTTAAAAGGGAGCGATAGCACATTCGAAGCGATAAACTGTCTCAATAATCACTAATCTGCTCTTAATTTGTCTTAATCTTCTTTGCCGGCTGTTACAACACAGGCTTCTACGAATAGACGGCTGTTATTTTAGGCAGTGAAGGGAAAACAGGACATTTCAAGGCCAATCGTTCAAGCTCTCAAAGGCGTTTGTCATGATGTAGACACATTTGTTTTGGTTCTATTTGCTATCTCCGAATCCTCCAAACTTCCAAAAAAGAGTGATAACCTTGGGCTCGAGTTTCAGGTGTCCTCCAGCAGTAGAATAAACAGAAACTCTAACTTGGGCTCACGGAAGGAATTTATGTATCCGGCTTCAATACAAAGAGACTGCCTGATAAGACCTGCAACCATCAGGAAGATTTGTGGAGTGAGAGAGAAAGAGAGAGACCCTCTGAATGCGTTTGCCTGTGCAAAGCATCCTATGATAAAGCACTGGCGTCTGGCATCTGTGTAAAATATATTCGCTTGTAATAGTAGATCTAAAATCAATATCAGTATTCTTCTTGCCATAAATTCTTCATATGTACATGAAGTCGCTATTTATTTTTTAGCTGCTTGGCTCACCAAATAACAGCAGTAGATTACAGACAGCTTGCTATAAATACTGTATAGACAGAAACCAGAAACTCAAGCCAATCCCCAAAAATAAGAAAGAAAATATTCAGGGAGGGTTAGCAAATTGTGCCCTCTGATATTTTTACGTTCTGTCTGCAGTGTTTTGGGAATCATACGCATTAGGTAATGGTGCAAATGTACCTACAAAATATGTAGCATTCCCAAAATATGTAAGGTTCGATTTTCAGTGAATCTATGCTGCTGTTTAAAAGTTTAAGGTTGGTAAGATTTTTTTTTTAATGTTATTAATTTTAATGAAATAAGTCTTTTATGCTCACCAAGGCTGCATTTATTTGATCAATAGCACAGCAAAAACAGTATTAATGTGTAATATTATTACAATTTAAAATATCTGTTTTCTATTTTAATATATTTTAAACATAATTTATTCCTGTGAAGGCAAAGCTGATTTTTCAGCAGCCATTACTTCAGGCTTCAGTGTCACATGATCCTTCAGAAATCATTCTAATATGCTGATTTGCTGCTTAAGAAACATTTCTTATCACTACTTCAGGCAAGCTGAAGTACTGGCTTGTGGACCTTTCCAAACCTTTTCTCTCCTTGAACCATCTTGTCAAAATCAAGGCAAAAACCCAAAATATGTATCTTAAAAAAAACAAAAAAAACAAAAAAGTTCTGTGTTTCACTTTTGTGAATGATGCGCAATCTATAATAAGCCAAATATACATAGGATGGAGGAGTGTCAACGACTTCATGAAATACTAATAGTGCATATCTACTATTTTGCATCGGGTTTAACCTTGACTGAGGTGGTTATTGAATATGATTTTTTATTTATTTATGTTTTTAATGGAAAATCTCACATAAAAGTGCTGCAACTTTTTAGTCAAATCAGTTAAACAGTCTCATGGGCTGCAGGCACATCAGTATGTTTGGCCTCTAAATTTCAGTTACAATCTTCGTTCCAAACAACAATCATAAATCTTTGGACAGAGATGCTTCATTTACCCTGCACTCTCAGAGATTGTTATGCTGATGTATCTCATGCTGTTTGTGGGTGGTTGACATTTTCTACCTGGTCCTTCACTATGAATTTGATGCATCGCTGTGGGGTCCAGATAATGGGAACTTTAAAAAGGCATCCATTATGTTGACTCAAGTGGTGAGAAGAAGGAAAGGTGGATAAAGGATGAAATGTCAGTCAGATAAAGGGTGGATATTTTCATTTCATCCACAGCTTTTCAAATAATATACCAATTCATTACAGTCAGATTACTGTCCTGGATAACCAATGATTGGCCGGGGTTTTGAAGCTGTCAGAGCCGAATACGAAGATGTTAGACAATGAATCCACACGGATGAAGGTATGAAATGATAGAAAGTGTCATGAATGGCTTGATTAGGGTTAAAATTCTACTGCATTATTATTGAATCCCTTTATGAGATGCCGATTTCAGTCTCCTGGATGGCTATAAAAAGACCATTCAGGCATGTGGGCAGCTTACTGGTCATAGCCGCTGATATGGGGCCTCAATTTCGGAGACATAACCTCTCGGTCGAGTCCTATTTACACCGGCATTAATGGAGCTGTCATGTCCTCTCATCTCTTTGACATACACACAATACCTGTTGTCATACTGCTCCAAAATCGTGGCCCACCTGGCTTTGAGAATAAGCTTGTCATAGAGTGGTCTGCTTGGAGAGATAACACTACGGAAACTGTCATCGGGCAGGCTGTCATGACGACATCGGCAACTGCACACCCGCACAACAAAAAGTCCAGCAAACACAATGTCCTTCCAGTTTGTGGTCTGTGACAAAGAGATTAAGCATAATTAGATCAGCCAGCTGGAAGTTTTCCTCTGAAAGCTGGAAGGAAGTTCTGTGACTAAAACAGAGAATATTAAGAGAAGCTGCTGTAATTTGGTTTTCCTGATGACCTTGTTTTTATGCTTTGTGGAAAGCGGCATTTCTCTTCATTTTTCAGTATTAGCGGCTGACATTTTACAACTGCATTTAATCTTTGGAATTACACACAATGCCTGAAGTCTGCTTTTGAACCAGCAGTGCATGAGTGAAATGAACCGAGAACCATTCCTGCCTCAGCTTAAAGAGATAGTTCACTTAAAAATGAAAATTCAGTCATTATTTCCTAATGGCCATCAGTCATTTTTGCGATTCTCTCAGTGAATCGCAATACTACCAAAGTAGTACTACCAAAGTAGTATTGTTTGTGAACTTTGAATGTAGCAAACAAGTCATTTGGACTATTGTTATGATATTAGTTGGTGTTTTTTTTCATAGTTTGACAGATGTGGTTTACAACTATATATGGTCTGCTAAAAACTACAGTTGTGACTGTATTTCTTGTAATTGCAATTTTATTATTGCACAGTGTGGTTTTATGTCTTGAAATATGACTTTATATCTCACAATGTGGCTTTATATCTCAAAATATGACTTTCTATCTCTTAATGTGGCTTTATATCTCAAAATATGACTTCATATCTTACAATGTGGGTTTATATCTCAAAATATGATTTCATATCTCACAATGTGGCTTTATATCTCAAAATATGACTATATATCTCGCAGTGTGGCTTTATATATAAAAATATGACTTTATATCTCTCAATGTGGCTTTATATCTCAAAATATGACTTCATATCTCTCAATGTGGCTTTATATCTCAACTGTAATTTTATATGCACAATATGGTTTTATATCTCAAAATATGATTTTATATTTCATAACGTGGCTTTTTGTCTCAAAATGACTTTCTATCTCTCAATGTGGCTTTATATCTCAAAATATGACTTTATATCTCACAGTGTGGCTTTATATCTCAAAATAGGACTTTGTATATAACAGTGTGGCTTTATATCTCAAAATATGACTTCGTATCTCACAATGTTCCTTTATATATTACAGTTTTGGCTTTATTTCTTACAATGTTACATATATCTTACTGTACATTGTGATCTCGTGTTTACCTTATTTTATATAACATTATTTGTATAATAAAATATCTACTTTTGTGTTCCGTTAAAAACATAACAGCACAGTGACTTCTGATGACACCAGGGTATGAAGTGTTGTCATAAATATAAGCTATAATGAGAACCAGTTTAATTCGCCTGGTGTCAGTTTAATGATTTTACGAGGAATACATATTTTCTTGTTCCAAAGAATACTGCTGTTTCACATTACCATACATTACCATATCAGTCTCTGACCTGTGTGCTAAAAAGTATGAGCATTTCATGCTGAAATAGGCCAAGTGAAGCATTATCATGAAATTATCAGACATTACATGACCCCTGCACACAGACTGTCAGCAGACTAAAAGCAACAGTTTACCCTGGTCTGGGTTTCAGTCTTTCTTTCGGAGTACATTGGGCCTTTAATGAGGAAATAGTGACTCACAGCTGAGGGCTTGTGAGGTCAGCCTCATGTAGAAGCCCATGGTAGCTGGCAGAAGTCAGGTTCATTGTATGAAAACAAACATTAACCTTTAATAACCTTAGAGTGAGAGAGAGAGAGAGATGAGAATGATTTTGTCAGGTCTTTCGCGCTTATAAAAATGTTCTTAATTAACTCATTTTAATAACCAAAAAAGTTATATTTATTTGTGCCACAGATTTTGTACACAGCCATTTTTGCATAGTTGAAGTAAATACTATTCTATTTGATCAGTTTTTACACAAATTGTAGTGTTAACTGCTTTGGTCAAGCTCAACCAACAGTGTTACCCAACTAATTGTAAGGAAAAAAAATAACCAAATTAGGTTCGGTTAACTGTAAAAAAGAAAAAATATATATTTTAATTTTAATCATTTTATTTTGTACACTATTTGTGGGCAGTGACAGATAAAATCATTTTGCAGGGTAATAGTTTGGTTGTATGATTAATATAGCTCCAGTATTGAAGACATGCTCCCTCTTCCCCCAGTATTAGTAATTATTATGAAAATTCGAAGATCAGCTTGTTTAATATCAAGCTGCTGTGTACAGGCGTGGTTTTCTGAATTTTCTTGAAGTTCACTGACAGAAAGCCGAGGCATGACTCAGTAGTCTGAGGAGCGCTTGGCAAATACAGAAAATTTAAATCTCCTGTGCACTCCAGCAACATACAAACAGACTCAGCACTTTAATAATGCAAAACATGACTTGCAACCAGGCATCAGGCCATCATCCAATAAAAAAGATTTATTTAGAGAAAGTTCAAAAACTATAGAGGTTTTGATTAAAAGGATTTTCAATTGGTATTGCAAGTTGTATCCAGTAATACAGGCTTACTGCCAGAACTCAGGACGATTCTTTTAAAAACAGGAGGGAGTAAATCCTTTGTTTATCAAACATTTGGGTTTGGCTGGAGACTCCGTGAGCATCTTAGACAACATCCGTTCCACCCCTCTATTAGTTTGTTTACAGAAAGTTAATTTAGTTGGAACCAAATGAAGCACACTTTGCAGGATGTTTTAATTTAGAGTTTCACAAGGAAGCACTTAAGAAAATTTGGAATCTTACACTTTTTAATTTCAGTTTCAATGTGCTCCTGTTGTTCCTGAACTAATCTCTGGAGAACAAGTGAGTGCGTGGACAGTTAACATGACATGTTTTAATTATATGTTCAGTAAACGTGCCTTATGATGGCTTGCATACTGGAGTATGATTTATTAATCTGCGTTAGTAATGGAGCATGGAACACTGCAAGAGATAATATTTCAATTTAAACGCAGTGCCCTTGGGCCCTCTTCTTCTCTAAACACTGAACATGCAACAATTTAGCAAATTCGTGCATTTTCAGTAGCAGCAATAACTTTCAGACTGCCGTCAGCTGTCAGAAACATCATTTAAAAAACCCAGTAGGAAGCAAACTATGAGAAGTTGATTAAATTGTCTAATCATGAAGAAAAAGTAATGAGGGTGACATACAAACCCAGTCCAGAACAATCTAAAGAAACATGCTGAGTTTGAGGCATCCTGAATTGGCTGAATAGAATATATACATTAAATAAAAGAAGAAGAGCAGACAGCAAATCAAAGAGAGCAAGTATATGTGGAGCAGAGGGTCCATGGGGAAAAGATGGGTAGGTAATTGCTGTGTTCGTGAAAACAAGATCACAGAGCACCCATCCAAAAACGCTGTGAGAGGCAGTCCTTGACATGCTTACTACAAAAGAGTGAATGAAAGCACTACTCTCAAGTGAAAATAATACACAGTTTCACTCTTTCCCAATCACCCTTCCTTGCAGAGCACAATAATGCAATGAAAAGAGGCCTGAATATAGAACACTGCGGCTTTGTTCCAAAATCTAGTTAGCTGACTATCTAGACAGCATTTTAAGATGTCATATAGTGCACTCAAGACTCAAAGGCTAATGTAAGATGCCACATTTTGCCCAAAAACTGAAGCTACATCACATCTTCCATTATTGGCAATTCCAGAATGCATTGTGATACACTATTGATTTCATTCAATACTGTAAAAAATGTTTAGTATAATTGAACATTTTACCCAACATTTGTGTGCTATCTTTACGTTTATAATAATATCTTCTTGTTAGCCTTGAAGCATACCATGGTCAAACAATATTCACGTTAGCATGCTGCTAGACTAGAGATAGTAAATGTTGTGAGGAGGAGTTTTAGTATGGTATGCATGCTGTACAAAGTTGGTCTAACAAAGTTGCTTTTCAATTCAGTCCATTTTGGTTAGGAGGCTGCCTTCAAGTGCATTGACTCTGACAGTGATTTGCAGTGACAGAGCGACCTCAAGACATTCATTTTCAATGGGGGTTGCCGATTTCGAAGCCACGCTAGATTGCTGTGTTCGAAGTTGTCCCCAAACCCTGTCGTCCACAGCTGAATCGTGCAGATGTAAGTTCCTTTTTAAATTTATTTCAAAATGGTTTAATTAGGGTTTATACAAGCTAGTGTTTTAGAACGATTTTACTGTTGGAGATCGCAATTAACAATGAAAGTGTAGCTGCCTTTCTGGCGCAATCAGTGTCCAAATTCGCTGACTCGTTTTTATGTAGACTATAGTGGACTAATAGGGAATAGTGAATGGGGGTAGACGAGTCCTCCTCAGCACTGAACTTTAGAATGAGATAGTCTAGTAAGTCCACATGGCTATGTTAACTTTCAACCAAGCAAATCAAGATTTGTGAAGAGGACTTATGTTATGGTGTGTGCATGCTGTACAAAGTTGCATTTAACTTCCGTCTCTTATGAGCTTCAGGAGGCTGCCTCAGGCGCGTTGACTCTGACAGTGATTTGCAGTGACAAAGTGACCTCAAGCCGTTTATTTTCAATGGGAGTTGCCGAATTCTGAAGCCATGCTAAATTCTAAGCTGTGTCTGAAATCGGCCCCAAACCGTGGCGTCCACAGCTGAAAAATACAGATGCTTTTTAATTGATTTTAAAATCAAGATTTATACAAGCTAGGTTTCATGACTGATTTTAAAATAGATCTTGATTAGAAAGATCTGAAGAGATCTAGACTACTAGAGCTTGCAATCACAAATAATGCAAAAGCGGCAGCCATTCCAGCACATTTAGTGTATGAATTCACTCACTCGGTTTTATTCACTCCTTCAAGAGAACTGTACTAGTGGATTAATGTAGGGCTACATTAACTTTCAAACCAAGCAGCATTCTGTTGGTTAACGAGGTGAATCCATGTAACTTGCTTCAACTTATGAAATCTGTGTGTGTGTATTCGACTTCATGTGAAATTCCAGATTGCTTGGATTCCTTTTGAAATGGTGAAAATTTGTTGTAAATGTGACCGCACCTTAGCGTTTATTTGCAGCAACTTACAGGCTGTGTGCAGCTGCAAATAGTCTTCACATGGGTACATTATAAAAGTTTCCAGCCACATGGTCATTGCACAAAAATAATTATTACCATATATTAAATATATTAATACATTATATATATATTAATATTTATGTATTAAAGTCTTTATATTAACTGACTTTTTATTAATACAATATGTCTGTCGTCTCCCAGTGGTTTACATTATGTACAGTTTAGCATTTTGTGATTAATTTACAACAAAACAAAAGAAAACATAATGCCTTCATCTCGAAAATCTTTTTTTTTTTTTCCTTTTTTTTTGGCTTGCATTATATAATGTAATTCAATGAGCTCAGTTCTGATTAATTTTATATTAATTCTTTTTTTGTGAACTGGAATTTGTGCAGAGGATTGTGGGTGACACTTCAAAACAAAAAAACAAAACAAAATGCTGAAGAAAGGACAAGAAACAAAGGCTGCCCTTGAAGAACCCTTCAAATTGAGACGGCCCTCTGTGTTTGACGGCCTTCACTTGATTGAGACAAACACTCATTTTTTATGGGTTGTCTATTTGATGCCTGACAAAAAATAATTGAAATAATCAAACTGTATTTACTAGCAGTCTTGTGGTGCTGTTGAATAAGCATTGCAGCAAACTCTGCAACTGCTTTATGTTGCATTTGTCTTAATTTGAAAACAATTAATAAAGACTTAATACTTAAACAATTAAGACAAATTAATAATAGTACCTTTTAAATTACATATCATATAGGCTACATATATTACAGAGGCTGAAAATTGTCAAATTAAACATTTTCCCTTATGTTTAATTTGCTAACAGCTTTGCCCTCTACAGTATCTTAGCATAGTGCAAAAGTGATTAAAAAAGCTCTTGATTAGCTAGAAAAAATTTCACAGTTACGTGCTATGTTTTTGATCAGGTACTGAGGAAGGAGGAAAAGATTTTGCGAGAGGATAGAATCTCACATGACACCGACGACATGACTGGAGCTCAACTTAATGCAAATGAGCAGTGATCTGCTGCCTGATTCAGACTACCAGCTAGCAACCAACAGCACAGCGACTTGGTGACATCCAGTGATTTAATTGCTGTCAATGTGAACACCAACTTTTAGAAAGGTGCCCATGTAAACCATAGACAGCTCACTAGATTTTAGAAGAGAGCTTCAATTTAGAGTCGAAAGGTTTTCACCTATACACACTGCTTTCTATGTCCTTGTCACTAGACAGATACAGTACAAACACAAGTCCCGTTTCACCTGACAGTAAATCTGTAGCCATACCACCACACATTTGAAGTACATTAGCGCTAAGTGAAAAACAGAGTGAGAAAAAATAGCCCAGGCCTGGGATCTTTTCATGGCACATACGGCTACTGCCAGGTTTGTTTTAGTTACGGTGCTAAACAGAGAGACGGGCATGATGTTCCAGTCGGGCCCGTTTATACAAGCTGAGAGATAAGAGCCAAACACGGGTCTGGACTCTCTCACCTCTTCCTCCTCTGCACGCACAGTCTGACGACGCTTTGGGATCCTTCGCTGAGTTGATTTGCAGTTCTGACTACTTATGTCACCATGTTTACGCAAATTTCAGACATCTCCAACTATCTGTGTGAGTGCTAATGGGGAAAAGACTAAACTGAGACTTCAATATGCTTACATTTACAGCACAGGTGATTACAGCAGACAGAAAATTCTCGGCGCTGTAGTCACAAACTAATTTTTCACTGCATTTCAGCCTCAAGGACTTCAATAGCTAGAAACAACTGAACAGGAGCTTTAGTGTATATATATAGGTATATAGGACTGTGTGCATGCTTTTAAGCGCTGATGTGTTTAATTTTTTAGCCATGGTATATGGCAGCAGTATGTTTTCCAGACGTATTCTCCCACTTTTGAGACCGAGAGCAATGGAGACAGGATAAAACAAGACAGGGTGCTTGCCAGGTTGGCGCAGAGGTCGTAAAACTTTAACATCATCACAATCTCTAGGGAATGTATGACCGCCCTTTACACTATGTCTACAGCTGGGAACACGAATAGGACTCAGCAGTCAACTCAGAGGTCACTGCAGAGCCTGGCTGACTGGAAAGCCGTTGGGAGAGGACATCATACTTCAGACACCATAAAAGTTGCAATGTTAAAGGGATAGTTCACCCAAAAATGAAAATTCTGTCATTAAATTACTCACCCTCATGTCGTTCCAATATAAAGTTATTTTTGTGCCTGACCTTATTGAATATGCATTCGTAGGAGTTTCCCTTTCAGACGCAAAATTTATGCGAGGAGAGTATTAAAATGAATCACGCAACGCGATATACTAACGTTTGCACTTGTCATCTTTCTGGTATTTGCACCATTATTTAACGCCCCAAAAAAGCATGTCTTAAAACAGGCAGTAATTTGCGATGCTCTTGGTAGATTGCGCTGGTCATTATGAAAATGATCTGTATCTGTGTTCTTAAATGTGCTCATTGTCAGTAAATCACACGCAGAATTTTCCCCTCCCATCGCCACTTTTATGGAATTGTGCTCTAACACTAATTTGCCTTGTTTAGTAAATTCTTCCAAAAAAAATCTTCCAAGCTTTATCACTGCTCTTATCAAAAACAAAGAAAATGTGTATTACAGACTAATTGTATGGTAAATATTAAAAATGAAAGCTAAAAAATTATCATTACCAATTTGCTTTCACCATTATTTTTTTTAATTGACGCCCCCAAACTCGATGTCAAGGGCTCCAAAAATGATTCGTGACACTGTGGGTTATTTAATGACTCGATGGCAGCATAAATTGCAGAACAATTTGTAGTGCAACAAAATTCAAAACTCTTGTAGGATTGATTTGCAGAGGCAAATGTGTAATTGTCATTGGCATCTTGAGGCATGAGAGTGCTGTATGCATAATTACTGTACTCTTGGTTGCTTTGGATACCAAAGATTCTCTTTAACGTGTTATATTAAGATCTAATAGGACACAGACTTATAGAGACTAAAACATAAGGCTTCCATGTGAATAAAAATGATTTATTGCTCTTACAAAGACCATCAGTGTCAGAGAAAACACAGATAAAGGTTTAAATTTGGATGTGGCTGAGCAACTTCCTTATTCTAGAAACCAAAGCATCATTTATGAATTCTTCATGGGGGCAATGTCCTCAGAGAAAAATACCCTGTATTCATATTGACTGAAGAACACGGAGCCAGTCTTCAAGAAAACAGTTGCAGTCGTTCACTGCATCAAGTCTGATTGCCTCCTACGCTGATTTAAGAAGTGATTCTCTCTCATTGAAGTTGCCTTGTGATAATGAGTCTGATCCTTCATGCCAAATCGTTTAATTTAATGAGCTAAATAATATATTTTAAAGCAATTTTTTGTAATGGGCCAGAGGCTAAAATTTCAAAAGATATTTTTTAAATCCAAAGCTCTAAGACTGTTATTAAAAAGATTACACGTCTGTTATTTTCTTTCTCATGTCCAATGCTGAGGAGTGTGTGGGTGTGTCCTGTGGGTAATGAAGGAACTGACCAATCAATACGCACCCCTCCTCAAACGCCAGTGAGAGAATCTACTGCCAATTATAAGCAGCCGCATTGGGTTAGACAAGTTTTAAAAAGCCTCTTGAAGCCTCCCCCCCCCCAAAGTAATATATTGTTCAATTTGTTTTCTTTTGTTTGTTCTTTTAAATCATGCTTTATGTAACTCAAAAAAAGAGATATGTGACCCTAAGACGATTATAATGAGTGGTTAAGCGATTTAGTCAGATATTTTTTTAATATATGTTTTTGTTTGTATTTTTAAAAACAAGTTATTTTGAAAGATTTTTAAAGTTTTTGAAAGATTATGAACACATTTCTTTAGAATAACATGCACCAGTGAACCATGTCAGAAATGTGTGTAGTAAATTTTTATTTCATGTTCTCCAAGTTACTTTGTTTTGCCTCGTGTTCATTTTGTTTTGACCAGCTAAAACGGTCTTAGAGATGTGTTCAATCTTCAGTACGACCATAATCATGTCTAAAATCACACATTTCAGCTTTACTGCTCTGCATGACTTTCTTTGCCAAAAGATAAGGTTTATTTTTGGAAAGTAATACATGGAACCTTCTGGCTGGCCAAATCAAACTCATCATAGACTAACTCTAGTTGCAGCATTGCAGCAGTCCTAATTATTTTATTTATTTATTTATTTTTTTATCATCTCTGTCTCTCTTGATCCCTCTGCAACTCTTATCAGCCAAATGGCTTATCTTTTGAGAATGTAGCAATCAGTACATCAACAAGTGAATGAATGAATGACCTCCTTCAGAGTTCATTGCTAACAAAAGAAAAACATATCAGTATGAGGATTGGTTTTATCGTGATTTTGGACCAAAATGGAAGCTGTAGAGATAAAATCGAACGGGATGTAAATGGTTATAGGGTGCTATTAAAAAATCTATACATTCTTTCCAGCCTTCCTCTCATGAGGAAAATAGATAGAATAGAATAGATTTTTGTGAATTAGTTGAACAGTTTTGTATGAATTTGTATGTTCATGATTCAATTTGTACAAAACCTATGATTTTGAGAAAACAAAAGCATAAAGGTCCACCCCTAAACCTCATGGGAACTACGAAATACACTGAGATTGTACGAATCTGTCACAGATTGACCAAAATGAGATACAGAATTTCCATGAGAGCGTGTTGAATCTTTCTGTGATCAAGGAGTTGCTTCATACTGCTCTTGCTCTCCCTGAGGCGATTTATAATTCAGGATCACAACTTGATATTCAGTGTTTCTGATGAATGTAACAGGCTTAGCTGCATAATTCACCTGATCATCAACATTAAAAATACATTTAAGGATACAATGCATTGTGTCTCTTAAACTTTGCTTGATCTTATGTTTAAGGATGGCCCACAGGTCACAACCTATAGAAAAGCATTCATGATAAGCTGTTCTGGAAGTTTTTTTTTTTGGAAATGTCAGTTTTGAGATTTGCACCAGTATCACAGGATGGTGAATGAGATGCAGCTAGGCTAACAGACCACAGAAATTGTGTTGTACCATTGTAGGAGGCCAGTATTTGCGTTGGGTCAGGGGTTCGCACATCGCTGGGGAGAGACTGAGAACGTGGAGTGAATTTAAATGAGTTTGTGGGCTGAGAGAGTTGAAATGATGTGGGAATCTGTGAAAAACGATTGTCGCAATGTTAAAGTTAGTGCTTCTCATCTCTGTGCTTAAGCTAGATATGAAGAAAAGTAGTGATTTATCTGACTGAAATTCATCTCAAATATTGTTCAAGTGTGGATTTTAGAGTATTTTTGTTCAAAGAAAGTTCTGTGTGAAAAACATTGTTGCTTTTTTCCTCATCTTTCTTCATGAAGAAACACTCAGGGCTGGATTTTCAACAGCACTGCATGGCATGTCGAAGAATAACAACCTTTTTGCAAAGGTCATGTGCAAAGGCTAAACTAGTTAGCGCCAGAGCTATCTGTTAGCATTCCCATTCATCTCAATGGCAATTTCTCTGCTAGCACACAATTGTATACGATTTGAAGTTCACCGCTTAAATTCCAGAAGAAATGAGCTAACCTTTCATAGGTGAGAATATGTTGATTTGTGTTTTTGTATGTATTAACTTGTTTTTTCAACTACGGTAACATTTTAATTAGGGCTGTGCAATTAATAGCATGTGATTATCATGCGCATCTCATCAGTAAAGCCGGTTCCGTGATTAGTAGTAAATCACCATCACCTGCTCTCAGATGGAGTAGCATTTACTACACAGAGCCGTAGTTCACTGACAAGCTTGGCAATATCGCGTTCATTATCGCAGGTGATTCGTCTGCGATTATGAACTATTACTAATCACGGAACCGGCTTTACTGACGAGATGTGCATGATAACAAAGACTATAGAATACCCAAGACGTGTCACTCATATAGTTTTGAATGGGGAAAAATGCAACGCTTAACATGGCCACTCAATAGCAGGAAGCCCCTCCTTCTGAGCAAAAGAGCCAATCACTAATCGGTAAAGTCAGCGCGTCACTGCAGCTGCCGTTAGAAGTCCTGGTTGCTATAGAAACAGTCAGCGTTCTGAGGACGGCCTAGGACTGCGCATGCGCACTGGCTGATCTAGCCTGAAAAACAAGCTTTTTATAATGCTATTTGAGCAAAAGAAACAACATTTACGACACAGTTGTCAGATTTCATTGGTGATTTCAAATATGAAATTTAATCGTAAGCTTAGTGAGCAGTTTGGGAGAATATGATGATTCCCCATTCAAAGAGATAGGAGCTGCACTTGCATGCCCCAGAGGCATTTCAAAGATGGTCACCGAGTGACATGACTTGTCTTAAAGGGTCTTTGATGATAATCGCATGCGATTAATTGCACAGCCCTAATTTTAATGACGTGTTAGCTAACGCCTTTGTCTTGTATTGCGGTAGTTTAGCAAAATCATTTGCTGAAGTCTTAGAGCCCTCCAAGAAATGCATGTTCGATGTTGTTGATGCTAGCAGTTGATGATAACTAGCATGCTAACCCTTTTAGTCAGCACTGTTTATGGGCAATTACTGGATGCTGTCAGAACATCTAGTGAATTGGTTTTGCACAAGTTAAGTGTTTTTTGCCCAATAAATACCCTTTTAAAACTCGATTAATGGGGCACAGAGGGGTGTGTGTGTGTTTGCTCTTTCTCACATGTGAAACCCTCTATTAAATCAGTTTTCTGTTGGCAAACAAATTGACACTGTACAAAAAAAATAGCTTAGAATTAGTACTTAGCTTTGAATATCTCACCCAGCTGTCATTATATAACTAAATGTATCTCTGTATATTTATGCATGAAAAACACAAAAGAACAAAGAACTAAATTATAATTAAAACAATAAACCACTTTAACCGAATCCATTCCCCTGCCGGGCAGGTGGACGCCTGCTCCTCTGAAGATCTGAAGAGCTGCGAATGTGAATATGAAGATCAGAGGGAGAGAATGAGACACCTGCTTGCCACAGTAACACCACAGTGAAAACCAGTCACACACAGGCTTTATCAGACAGGCTTTGTCAAGGGACAGCGGCTTTATCAGATCTACTCACAGAAGTCTGTTAATACAGAATATATATATATATATATATATATATATATATATATATATATATATATATATATATATATATATATATATATATATATATACAGTGTTGGGCAAGCTACTTGGAAAATGTAGTGAGCTAAGCTAACAGTTACTCCTCATTAAATGAAGCTTCACTACACTAAAGCTACAGCCCCGGGAAATGTAGCAAGCTAAGCTTTGGTACATTCATGCAACTGATTATGTACATTTGTCTGCGTTTTCCTACATTATCAGTTGCTAATGTTATATTGCTCAAAACGTATTATATAGTTCTCTGTGCAATTGTCTTACCCCTCAAAACATCTAGTCATTAGTTCATCGTATAATTCATTAAATGCAAAATGGTTGATCTAGTAGTCATAAACTGTCAAGCATATTTTCTAAACATTTCTATTAGTCTTTTTGTAAATATGCCATGGATTGTGCAGGTGAATCTTGACTTTCACTAATGAAGAGAATGTAGATCAATGACAAACCAGTTCTCTGAAATTCCTCCATACAGTGCTACATGCAAAAGCAAAGCTCTGCCTGTGTTTGTCTTTCTAATTTTGTATTTTTGCCTTTGTGCCCATATTTATTTTTCTTTTCTATATCACAATGACGTTGTAATGTTTTTTGTTTGTTTGTTTTTTTTTTTCGTTTTTTTTTTTTCTGGTCAGATCACTAGTAAAAGTGTAACTGTGAATCCTATCCAGTCTCTTTCAATCAATATCCCCACATACAGTAATATGTAAATTATACTTTTGAAATGGATATATAGCAAACATAAGAAGAGCAGCCTTGTGCATTTCAATACAGTAACTGTCATCCAAGCTGTTGCCATAGTTTATATCAGGTAATACGAACAGTTTGCACTGTTAGGCCTATATTGACAACATGACTAAACATTTTGACTATCTTGTTTGTGAACAATGACACAAGGACTTTTCATTCTGATGGCACTGTCTGATATGTTCATTGACATAAATACTTTTGAGAGATGAACTAAAGATTTTGAATAGGTTTCAGGTTTTTGCAGGTAATCCGTAGTGTGGTGCTGTTTGTACAAATTGTTTTGAGAAATGCACATACTTTGCAAATATTAAGGATGATTCGAGAAATGCACCAAAGTGACTGAGAAAAACTGTAAAATCAAAAGTTATTACATTAGTTAATGCACTGTGAACTAACATGAACTACCAATGAACGACTGTATTTTCATTAACTAACATTAACAAAGATTAATAAATACTGTAATAAATGTATTGTTCATTGTATGCTCATGTTAGTTAATACAGCTAGGATTAATGAAATCTTATTGTATAGTGTTACATATATAGATGTATAGGCCTGGCTATCTGTATCGTTACATGTGTCATATTATTAACATTTCACCAAAATCAAGTTCAAGCTTTTGCCCAGCATTTTTTCCCCCGTCATTACAGCCACATCAAAGGCAGTACGGGCATCGCATTTACATTTTCATGAACTTGCAGGTCGACAGTTTTCTGTCGCTATGTGGGCGCTCAGTTTCTTCTGTTATTTGGCCAAAGCATCATAAAAGATTCAGCGCTTCGCACGAGCTATTTGGCTGTGACTTGACAACAAAATGCTAGACTAAGACACTCTTCTCCACTCCTCAAATACAAATCCTTCGCTACTGAAAAGCTATTTGATTCAGAAAGCAGCGACGCTACCACCACGCTACTGAGAAATGTAGTTAAACTAGTAGCGACACTATTGCCCATCACTGTATATATATATATATATATATATATATATATATATATATATATATATATATATATATATATGAATGTTTTCTTTTGACATCTTTTGAAAGACGGAATGATGGAATTTCCCCTACATTTCAAATTATGTAACATATTTAATAGCATTGTGTTGGAAATTACATTTTAAACATTTTTTAAATTAAATCGCTGGTTCCTTTTTGTCTAATTTCATAGCTAGCATTCATGTATCCTAAAAACACACAAACAAGTATATTTGTGCACTTTTTCATAATAAAACTACAACTTGATTGAAAATGACCAACACAGTCTCATGATAATTTTAAGTTTAGGCAAATTGGTGATGGATTTGTATGTTTGCACAATCCAATTTGATCATTCTCAGACGACCAATTCACGGTTTAGAGCTTCATGCTTGCTTTTTTGTTACAAATTCTATGTTTTCCTACAAATCACATTGTATGAATTCATATGAAATTGCTACTCACCAAAATACTCGCATTTTCTTGCGAGATCTGGTTAAAATGACAAACAAAAATGATTTTTCTTTAGCACATCACATCTGATATTTTATTTAAAGCATGGTTTTATTTGATATTTTTTTTGTGCTAATGATGCTCACTTTATAGACATCTATTGTTCTGATGGAAATAATGCTAAAGCTGATGAACAAAACTTTTTTTCTTTTTTTTCACACAGTAAATATTGATTTGACTTATTTCACTCTTAATCAGATTTTTATTTATTAATTTTTTTTACATTTTTACATTTTAATGATGAATTTTCATATTTTAAGATTAAGTCTGGGACAAGAGTGAAACAAATTTTAATTAATCAATAAATACATTTTAATGAATTTTAAAAAGTTTCCAAAACCATATTAATATGACTGACTTATAACAATCATTTTAATTAAAAAATAAATAATAATGATTTTTTTTTTTTTTTTTTTAAATCTGTGTTAAATAAGTGACTGACTTCATCATTGCCATAGATCTAAAGCTAATGGAGATTGAAAGCTAATGTGGGGTGTCTGACCTGTTGCCTGAATTATCCCGAATAGTTTATTGGTACTAAAATAAAAGAATACAACTCTAACATCTAGTTGACTGAATGTGTTCAAACATGCAGAATGAGGTTGCTATATAAACACAGTAAAAGCATTTCTTTATGAGCTGTTGGCATGTTTAAGACTGGCCTCTGCTTTCCATTACACTGAACTGAAGAGGGAGCTGACAAACCTCTCCTACTACTCAGTAAAAAGCGAGAAACCCACACTCGTAATAATCCAGACGGCTGACAGAAAGCCCTGTGGTCCTGTCTACGTCCCTCCTGAAGATTGAGCTACATGACTGTGATGCGGTGGGCAGGATCATACTGACATTTTTCCCAATAATGCATTATAATGATGAAATATTCAGGCTTAAATGTCAGGAGCTGTGAGCGAAGAAGAAAAATCTCTTGTCCGACAAAAATGGCGAAAAACAAATGATGAAACCGTTCTGAGTGGAATAAATAACTAATTGAGGAGCATAAAATATTTCAGGCCAAAGCAATAGCTGTATGCTTTTTGAAAATGAATGGCAATAAATAACGTTCTTAAACAGGCTTGCTCAATCTCAAATCTAAAGCATTGACTATCAATGTTTTGCTGAGCATTTTCTTGAGGGAATTTGTCGGCAAAGCCAGATTCTGTAAGTTCAGGACAGTCACGTCATGATTGGTCTGCGGTTTTCAGCCCTTGAGTCAGAGAAACTGAAGTTGCTCAAGCAGAGAAACCGTTCTTCAGTTACAGAAGAAAAATACAAGCCTTTAGCTATCTGTGTAACAACTTTTATTTGAGCGCTCACTTTCTTTCTCCCTCTCTCCCCCTCATTTTTTTACACGTTGTTTTTGTTATTCCATTAATTTTCTAGACTGCTAATGAGCTGTTTGCAAGTTTGATATTTATTTATTTATTTATTTTCTTTAGTCATTTCAATTATTTCTTTGTTTGTTTAAAGTATTTATTTTATTTTTATTTATTTATTTATTAAAATTAATTTTAATAAAGTTAATGTGGTAAAAGTATTTATTTATTTATTATTTAAGTACTTATTATTTTATCTACTTATTTACTTAAAAGTATTTTGTTTAAACCTTTGTTTAAAAAAGAATCACACAATCAACTTCCTTTTTAGTTGTTTCTACATGTTGAGCTGGATATTTATATATATACAGGTGCATCTCAATAAATTAGAATGTCGTGGAAAAGTTCATTTATTTCAGTAATTCAACTCAAATTGTGAAACTCGTGTATTAAATAAATTCAATGCACACAGACTGAAGTAGTTTAAGTCTTTGGTTCTTTTAATTGTGATGATTTTGGCTCACATTTAACAAAAACCCATCGATTCACTATCTCAGCAAATTAGAATACTTCATAAGACCAATAATAAAAAAAAAAAAAAAAACATTTTTAGTGAATTGTTGGCCTTCTGGAAAGTATGTTCATTTAATGTATATGTACTCAATACTTGGTAGGGGCTCCTTTTGCTTTAATTACTGCCTCAATTCGGCGTGGCATGGAGGTGATCAGTTTGTGGCACTGCTGAGGTGGTATGGAAGCCCAGGTTTCTTTGACAGTGGCCTTCAGCTCATCTGCATTGTTGGGTCTGGTGTCTCTCATCTTCCTCTTGACAATACCCCATAGATTCTCTATGGGGTTCAGGTCTGGTGAGTTTGCTGGCCAGTCAAGCACACCAACACCATGGTCATTTAACCAACTTTTGGTGCTTTTGGCAGTGTGGGCAGGTGTCAAATCCTGCTGGAAAATGAAATCAGCAACTTTAAAAAGTTGGTCAGCAGAAGGAAGCATGAAGTGCTCCAAAATTTCTTGGTAAACAGGTGCAGTGACTTTGGTTTTCAAAAAACACAATGGACCAACACCAGCAGATGACATTGCACCCCAAATCATCACAGACTGTGGAAACTTAACACTGGACTTCAAGCAACTTGGGCTATGAGCTTCTCCACCCTTCCTCCAGACTCTAGGACCTTGGTTTCCAAATGAAATACAAAACTTGCTCTCATCTGAAAAGAGGACTTTGGACCACTGGGCAACAGTCCAGTTCTTCTTCTCCTTAGCCCAGGTAAGACGCCTCTGACGTTGTCTGTGGTTCAGGAGTGGCTTAACAAGAGGAACACGACAACTGTAGCCAAATTCCTTGACACGTCTGTGTGTGGTGGCTCTTGATGCCTTGACCCCAGCCTCAGTCCATACCTTGTGAAGTTCACCCAAATTCTTGAATCGATTTTGCTTGACAATCCTCATAAGGCTGCGGTTCTCTCGGTTGGTTGTGCATCTTTTTCTTCCACACTTTTTCCTTCCACTCAACTTTCTGTTAACATGCTAGGATACAGCACTCTGTGAACAGCCAGCTTCTTTGGCAATGAATGTTTGTGGCTTACCCTCCTTGTGAAGGGTGTCAATGATTATCTTCTGGACAACTGTCAGATCAGCAGTCTTCCCCATGATTGTGTAGCCTAGTGAACCAAACTGAGAGACCATTTTGAAGGCTCAGGAAACCTTTGCAGGTGTTTTGAGTTGATTAGCTGATTGGCATGTCACCATATTCTAATTTGTTGAGATAATTAATTAAAAGAACAATTAAAAGAACCAAAGACTTAAACTACTTCAGTCTGTGTGCATTGAATTTATTTAATACACGAGTTTCACAATTTGAGTTGAACTACTGAAATAAATTAACTTTTCCACGACATTCTAATTTATTGAGATGCACCTGTATATAACATTGAGAAAAGTGACATCTTTAAGAAGTATTTATTATTTTATTGTTTCAAAAGCCTTTTTATAGGACAAAAAGGCAATAATTTGCAATACTTCAGCACATTTGATGCAGAGTCCAAATCAAATTCTGCTTTAGCGGTGTGGTTTGATGGATTCTTAAACTTGCTGAATGTGCAGGTCAGCCTTAATGCTTTTTTCCTCAAAAAATATATAATTAAAGAAGATTGTATTCAGCTTTTATTGAGGACCCGAGAGCCCTGGTGAATTTCTAAACAGTCCAAGTCCAGTTCTGGGTCGAAAGCTGTCAGGCTCTGCAAGCAAATCCACATTTATCTTCTTGCACCTGCTCCGACTCACTCACTTGCGTTTAAATGCTTCAATAAGAAGCTGCTTTCCTTGAACTGCTTCAATTAATGGACTTCCTGAAGGACTCTTGTTGGTGGCGGTGCTAATGGGTCTTTTTTCCCTCTTAAACTTTCTCACTCCTGGCACTATTTGCTTTCACCTTGCTCCTCGGGTCAGTCTGAGGTAGCAGCGCGACCGTAGCCCCTGACAACAGTCACTGTGGGATCCGAGAGTTGCTTACGCAAATGAGAGCGACCAAACAAGTGATAAATGGTACCGTGGGAAACATGCAGTGTGCTGGCCTTTCCCCTCAGAGCCCGACTGCTTTTAATGAGCTACATTTTCAGATTTAGCTTCAGCTGTGAACAAACAAAAGCTCAGTCCCAGGAAGCCACAACAAAATAAGCACAATGTAAATTTTGAATGACAGCTGAAAGGGCAAAGTCATTACGAAAAAAGCATTCACATCTCCATGAAAATAACAGCTTTCATGTGGCCCCTGGAGTTCGACCCCAAATAAACATGTTTACTCATCTTACATATGCGTTTTAGCAGACATTCAAGCCCATACATGTTGTAAATATGTATGTTAACCCTTGACCTTAGCATAATGCTAATGCTCTAGTCACTGTGGAACGAATTTATAAAAGGGCTGCGAATCTCTGAAGAGATGAGCAGAAACCAGCAGACACACAACAGACACTCGTTTGTTTTGTGTTGTGGTTGTTTTGTCACTGTTAATATGTATAAATCAGCCAGGAGACACGGTTTGGTCTTGACAAGACATGCTTGGTTAGTTTTCACATGACAGAGTCAATAAGTATCTCATACTCATCTCGAAAACAATAGCCTGCTTATTTTCTGACCGCTGTCAATTCTCACTCAACGTGACGTCTTGCAAGTCTGAAACTGCATCTGTGAATGATTAACACCTAGAAGAAAACAGAATGAGAACAAAAGTGTTTGCTAAGAGAATGATGCTAGTGACACATTTAGATTTGCTTTAAAAAGATTTTTTTTTTAAATTGTTTATTTTGTTTTATTTTATTTTATTTTACTATCTACTGCAGTCTCCATTATGGATAGCATGCCAAATATGTATGCTGAAACCCTTGTTTTATTTTAGTCTATGTTATGATATGTTATTTTTAATTTTATTTTGCTAGCTATTCAGTCTCCATTGTGGATAGCATGCCAAACCCCATGCTGAAAATGGTAAGATATTATCAAAATATTTCATAAATGAACATACAAGGGCCATTGGATTTGTTAAGCTTCGTGAATGATGACCTTTTCAATTCTGCTTGTATTTTATCTTATTTTATTTTTTATTTTACATTTTAATTCCATGTAATTTTTAATTTAATTTAATTTAATTTATTGTATTGTTTATGGTATAATATTTCCTTTGCATTTTATTTTATTTTATTTTTCATTTTATTTTATTTTATATTTTAATTTCAGGCATTTTTTATGGTATTTTATTTTATTTTATTTTATTTTACCATCTACTGCAATCTCTGTTATGGATAGCATTGTTTATGGAATCAGAATCATTGTGAAATGATTATCAAATTATCAAAATATTTCATAATTGAACATACAAGGGCTGCTGGATGTGTCAAGCTTCATGAAAGATGCCCTTTCCAATTCTGCTTGTATTTTATTTTATAATTTAATTTCATATATATTTTATTTTATTTTATTTTATTTTTTCCTATCCGCTACAATCTCTGTTATGGATAGCATGCCAAATTCGTATGCTGGAATCATTGTGAAATGATTATCAAATTAGTCAAAATATTTCATAATTGAACATACAAGGGCCGCTGGATGTGTCAAGCTTCATGAAAGATGACCTTTACAATTCTGCTTGTATTTTATTTTATACTTTAATGTCATATCTATTTTTAAATTTAATTTAATTTAATTTTATTTTTCCTATCTACTGCAATTTCTGTTATGAATTGCATGCCAAATCCGTATGCTGGAAGCTTTATGAAATGATTATCAAATTAGTCAAAATATTTCATAAATGAACACACAAGGGCCACTGGATGTGTCAAGGTTTGTGAATGATGACCTTTCCAATTCTGCTGACTCTTCTGCTGAGTTCTGTGAGCATGACAGCCACTTAATCAATCGTTAATAGACTGTCCTTCCTTCTTATTACACTGCCAAAGAACTGTTTGGATTTATCCTGAGAATACTTTTGCTTCTGTTATGGGTTTAAAATTACCTTTCCTGCCTATATATTGTCCTTAATCTTCAGCATATTTTTGTATTTATTACTCCTGTTTCTACAGAGATTTGGAGTTCATAGTGCCATTTTCTGAGACAAAACACTATCAAGTCTAATGCTCACTCATCTGTAGTGTCAATATAAATGGCCCTGTGTTTGTTTGTGAGAGAATGAGGGGGAATTCAATGGGTTTGAATGTATCTCTCCATCTATCTCGCTCAGTGAAAAAGCTGATTTGCATCGGTTATGTTCTGTGTCCCTCTGTGCTTTGTGAAAGGTGCACCCAGACGAATATTGATTCTTTTCTCCTTCTTCATACTTGTTAATGACTGCTATTGTTTAGTCAGTCTGCAGTCGTCCTCACTGCGGTAGTGCCAATGATCCAAACGGAGAGTTCACTGCGCTTATACTCCTCTCAGCTTAAACCTGTCAGCAGCTAAAGTGAAAAACACAAAGACGAGCAATCACTTTTATAGGAAATCTGTGCCAGTTTCTGTCATTAGAAACGAATAAGCTCAAGACGCAAAAAAAAAAAAAAAAGAAAAAAAAAAACCTTTTTGCATCCCCTTTAATCACTGAAGAAACCTCTCAAACCATGACTCATCTGATTTCACACAGTAAAAATAATTTCAAATGACTTGGATTAGCATTTCCAAATGCATTGAACTCTATAGAGTGAGGGTATTTATTTATTTATTTATTTGCAGTTTCTGTTTATTTATTAGTACATTGTTTTTTATTTCTTATATAGATGTATTAGAAAATGTTTATAAATATTTTTAGATTTGATTTATTTCTGCATATATTATTCTGCATATACATATATATATATATTCTTAATGATTTATATAATCTTAATGATTTTAATTTATTATATAAATATATTTGCTTATATAAAATATTTATATATTTTTTTCTGATTTCTTTTCTTTGTATTCATGTGCAATTTCTGTTTAATTATGAATGTTTTTATTTATTATATAAATGTGTTTATTTTTGCTTATATAAAGTGTTTCAAATATTATATCTTTTGTTTAGAATTTATTTATTTACAATTTATATTTATGAATCAATTGTTTTTATTATATAAATATATTTGCTTATAGATTTTTTTTTCATAAAATATTTATTTATCTGTTTATGAATGCATTGTTTTTATTTATTATATAGATGTATTTTCTTACAGAAATTGTTTATAAATATTTTGTTTAGATTTTATTTATATTCAATTTCTGTTTTTTTATTAATGTTTTTAATATATTATATGAATGTATATATTTGCTTATATAAAATATTTGTATTTTGGGGGGGTAATTTTATATTTGTATGCAATTTCTCTTTAATTATGAATGTTTTTATTTATATAAACGTGTGTATATATTTGCTTAAATAGATTGTTTAAAAATGTATCTTTTGTTTAGAATTTATTTATTTGTGATTTCTATTTATGAATTCATTGTTTTTATTATATAAATATATTGGCATATAGAAATTGTTCAAAAAATATTTTGTTAAGAATTTGTTTATTTGCTTGTTTGTTTGCAGTTTCTGTTTATTTATGAATGCATTGTTTTTTATTATAATCAATATATTTGCTTAGATTTTGTTTAGATTTTATTTATTTATGTGCAATTTCCATTTATTTATTAATGCTTTATTATATAAATGTATATATTTGCATATATGAAATATTTATATAATATTTTTGGGGATTTTTTTCCTTTGTATTTATATGCAATTTCTGTTTAATTATTAATGTTTTATTAATTATATAAACATGTATATATTTGCTTATATAAATTGTTTAAAATTATTATATATTTTGTTTAGAATGAATTTATTTGCAATTTCTATTTATGAATGCATTGTTTTTATTTATTATATAAATATATTTGCTTCTAGAAGTTGTTCATATTTATTTATTTATTTATTTATTTGGGTGCAAAGAAATGTTTAAAAACTGTCAAACTCTGTAAAGAGATCCCTCAATATCCCTTTATTCACTTGTTGACAATGTTTTCCAAAAGCACCACTAAACCTCAGTTCTAATTTCAATTCACCAATAGCGTATCAGGTGAGTTTGGTTTCTTAAACTTCATTTTTTTTCTTTCTGCAACATGTACAAACAATGGACCTTTTTCTTTTCTAAGCTCAAATACACATTTTCATTTGATTATCATCCACTCTTCATGCTTTCTAGCTACCTACATTCTTTAAAAAAAGGTTCTTAAATGGTTCTTTGGCAGGGTGTATGGTTCCATGAAGAACCTTTAATATCCAAAGAACCTCTCCATTGCACAAAAGGTTCTTTGTATCACAGAAAGGTTCTTTGTAGCACAGAAAGGTTCTTTATAGCACAGAAAGTTTCCAGAGACTATTTAATGGTTCTTCACACTCATCATGTTGTAAATATTTTTGTTTCTGGAGAGTGAGATCAAGTGAGCTAAATTGTCCTGTCTGGTCCAGAACTCATTCCAGACTCATTTTCTATTAGTTGCATTTAATTATAGTGTAATAAAAAGTATTAATTTTGAGTTATATAAATAGTGTTGTGATGTTTATTAATTAAAAATGACCAGTAGATCCTTTTATATCTATTATCTATTTTAATGCTGTTTGCATTACTCAAAAAAAATTATTAGGCTAGTTATTTAAGTTTAGTATAAAAATACTGCAATCATGTTTTAAAATGAAATAAAAAGGCTGAGTGATACAAAATCTTAAAATATAAAAGTGCCACTTTGTCTCACTATCCATTTTGCACCTATGAATTGGTTAAATTCGTGATTTAATAAAGATTTAATGTGATTTTAAGTTATGTAGTTTTCTTATTCTAGAGGTTTATTTATGCATATGATGCGTGACTTTGATGTGTTTTAATGGGTGTGCGCGCTGGATACTGGAGTCTCATTCAAACGCTGGAGCGGAGGGAGTTACCATGGAAATGGGGCGACAACAACTGACAAACTGTAAATCTCCGTCTCTCGCTGCTGTTTTCACAGCTTTCAGGTGAGTTTAGTCCCTAAAATCACACAAATATCACATACAACTGTTCCAGACACTTTCTTACATGTAACTGACATGTTTCTGTTGAATATTTACTTCACAGAAAACTTCGAAAAAGTCCGTAAGCATCTCAACTGTTTTCAGGCGAGGTAAGCTAACTCTATAGCTTGAGCTTTTGTTTAAGAGAGTTTGGGCTTTTAATCACATCTTTATGTGTAGATGAGAGGTTTTGATAGCTTTGTAAAGGGTTTGCTGTCAGTTTGTCAATGGTTTATTGAAAGTTGTCTGACTTCTTTAGCCTAAAATATGCGCTGTACTGTTAATCGGTGACATCACTTACAAGGAGCACGAATTAACTGAATCTAACGTTAGTTCAAACATGTTTCTATCTTTCAGGTTAAACAAATATTGATAAAAAATGTTCTGTGGTTTCAGAAGTGATAATATAATCTCTCTACAACAGAAAAGAAGCTACAAAATTTCAAAGTTTCTGAAGAGAGCTGCTGACAGAAATGCAGGAAACACAGGTGAGCTGAGAAAGCTCTTTAAATACATTCATATGCATTTTCTCACAACATATGTTCTTATATCACCATGCATCTGTTATATTATAGTTATTTTAGGAAGGTTTTGACATCCAAACCTGAGTGACACAAACCTAAAAGCATTAACATTAACTCTGTTATTTTAAGAAACTGGTTTGTGTGTCATATATATATATATATATATATATATATATATATATATATATATATATATATATATATATATATATATATATATATAAACTATTTTATTTTATTTTCTGTTTTTCTCTTCTGCTCGAGCTTGCTTCCTTTAAATAAACCTGCCTATATACTAAATATTGTTGGCTCTGTGATAAATGGCATATTATGTTTCTAGATTCTTCTATGCTGATGGCCGTGCAGCAGAGTTGGAGCAGACCTCCTATCGGACAACATCTCTAAGGCGCTATGAACCATATGACTTGTAAGTAAATTCTCAAACAGTAAGTAGTAAATACACTACTGTTCAAAAGTTAGAGATTAGTATGATTTTTTAAAATGTTTTTTTGAACGTTTTTTTTATGTAAGTCTTCTGCTCACTGCATTTATTTGATTAAAAATGCAGTAAAAACAGAAATATTGCAAAATATTATTACAATTTAAAATACCTCTTTTCTATGTGAATATATTTTAAAATGTAATTGATTGCTGTGATCACAGCTGAATTTTCAGCATCATTATTCCAGTCTTCAGTGTCACATGATCCTTCAGAAATCATTCTAACATGCTGATTTGCAGCTCAAGAAACATTTCTGATTATTACCAATGTTGAAAACAGTTTTTGCTGCTTAACATTTTTATGGAAACTATACCATTCAAACATATGTGGTAAGAAAAGAGAAATTAATACATTTGTGGTAAAAAAGAGAGAAATTAATACTTTTATTAATCAAGGGTGCGTTACATTTATCAGAAGTAACGTCTCGGTTACGTATGTAACCCTCGTTCCCTGAAGGAGGGAACGGAGACGTCACGTCGGATGACCGACGAAATTGGGATCTCGCCAGAGAGACCAATCCACTTCGAGTGTAACTAAACGAGCCAATGGACATTGGCATGCGATTATTGCATCCAGCTGCCGCTGATCACAGCGTGAGCATAAGAGGCAGCTGATGCACCGCATCAATTATGTTTTCGCTGAGGAGCCGAGCCGGCGACCCGGCAGCTCAGCGGTGGTACAGCGACTGTGGCGACGGGACGTGACGTCTCCGTTCCCTCCTTCAGGGAACGAGGGTTACATACGTAACCGAGACGTTCCCCTTTCAGTCGGTCACTCCGAGTCACGTCGGATGACCGACGAAATTGGGATCCCTACCAAAGCGCCACAGGAGCTGCCCCTTCCAGTGCCCTGTGTAGGGCTCCTGACCCTTCCTATAAGGCAGACAATAGGACCGGGCTCTACACAGAGAAGGTCAACTACTGGTGTTCCTTGAGAAACCCAAACAGTAGGACTAGGATAACACTGGGAAGCGTGCCCTTCCACTTGGAAGAGGCACACTGCGGAGTCACCTCCTCCCAGAGGGGGTTAAGTGACATTCAAACATGTGAAGTAACCCCGAAGGGCCCTATTGCACATGGAAGTCTCTGAGATGGCTCAGGCTGCATCTTTAGAGATGGCAGAACGTGGTCCGCCAGGGGAAACATGGCTCTAATAAGAATACCGTGGAATACACATATGGGATCCCGACAGGGTCTCTCATATGGGCACTAGCCTCGCACCAGATTTCAAGAATTCATTGGCTGAAGGCCTGGCGCCGGACGCCCCGCCGCGTCCGGACGCCGGAGTGCTGGAGGACTCAACAGGGTTTGCCTGGTTAAGGAACTTTCTGGAGAATTAGGCGTAAGGACGCCGCAAGCCGACTCTGAGCCGGCCCTCTCAGTGCCACTACCCGTTTGAGGTGAGAACACAGGAGGAAACCGGTTCGACACGTAGGCTATAAAACCTAGCGAATGTGTTGGGAGTCGCCCAACCCGCAGCTCTACAGATGTCTGCTAGCGAGGCACCACGAGCCAGCGCCCAGGACGATGCGACACCCCTAGTGGAGTGAGCACGCAACCTGAGCGGGCAGGGCACACCTTGTGCTTCGTAGGCCAAGGTGATGGCATCCACTATCCAGTGGGCCATCCTCTGCTTGGAGACAGCCTTCCCCTTCTGCTGTCCTCCGTAACAGACAAAGAGCTGTTCTGAGGTCCTGAAGCTCTGAGTTCTATCCACGTACTGACGCAGTGCGCGTACAGGACAGAGCAAAGCTAGGGCTGGGTCTGCCTCCTCCAGGGGCAGCGCTTGCAGGCTCACTACCTGGTCCCTGAAGGGCGTGGTAGGAACCTTGGGCACATAGCCGGGCCGGGGCCTCAGTGTTGCACTGGAGTCAGCCGGCCCAAACTCAAGGCACGACTCGTCGACCGAAAATGCCTGCAGGTCCCCCACCCTCTTGATTGAGGCCAATGCAGTCAGGAGTAGGGTTTTCATAGAAAGAAACTTCAACTCGACTGACTGCAATGGCTCAAAGGGGGCAGTTTGTAGGGCTCTTAGCACCAAAGCCAAATCCCAAGAGGGAAGGGAGGGAGGCCTCGGAGGATTTAACCTCCTGGCCCCCCTAAGAAACCTGACGACCAGATCGTGCTTCCCCACCAACCTCCCCTCTATGGGGTCATGGTGGGCAGAAATAGCAGCAACATATACCTTAAGGGTGGAGGGGGACAGCCTACGCTCCAACCCTTGTTGCAAAAAGGAAAGCACGGCTCTGATCGAACATCTCCGGGGGTCCTCCTGGTAAGAGGAACACCATTCGACGAACAGGTTCCACTTCAGCGCATAGGCCCGTCTTGTGGACGGTGCTCGTGCTGAAGCGATAGTGAGCGCTACCTCCTGGGGCAGGTCACTTAGAACCTCCGCGTCCCGTCCAGGGACCACACATGAAGTTTCCACAAGTCTGGACGCGGGTGCCAGAGGGTGCCCCGTCTCTGAGAAAGCAGATCCTTCCTCAGAGGAATCGGCCAGGGAGGGGCTGTCGCGAGGAGCATGAGTTCCGGGAACCAGGTCCTGTTGGGCCAATATGGAGCCACTAACAGGACCTGCTCCTCGTCCTCCCTGATCTTGCACAATGTCTGTGCTAGCAGGCTCACTGGGGGAAACACATACTTGCGCAAGCCCTGGGGCCAGCTGTGTGCCAGTGCATCCGTGCCGAGCGTTGCCTCGGACAGGGAGTAGAACCACTGGCAGTGGGTGGTTTCTGGAGATGCAAACAGGTCTACCTGAGCAACTCCGAACCGACTCCAAATCAGCTGGACCGCCTGGGGATGGAGTCTCCACTCCCCAGGAAGTGCCGCTCGAGACAGCTCGTCGGCCGCCTGATTGAACACTCCTGGGATGTGGATGGCACGAAGGGACCTCAGATGCTTCTGACTCCAGAGGAGGAGGTGGCGGGCGAGTTGCGACATGCGACGGGAGCGCAAACCGCCTTGCCGGTTGATATAGGCAACGGTCGCAGTGTTGTCCGTACGGACCAGAACGTCCCTGCCCCGAAGGCGCCCTCTGAGGCGGCACAGGGCAAGGCGTACTGCCAGCAACTCGAGGCAATTGATATGCCAACGCAGAAGGGGGCCCGTCCAAACCCCTGATACTGCGTGCCCGTTGTACGTGGCACCCCAGCCGGTGGCCGAGGCATCCGTGAATACCACAGCATGCCTGGATACCTGCTCCAGGGGCACTCCTGCCCGAAGGAACGAAGGATCTGACCACGGGCTGAAGGTCTTGCGGCAGGCCGGTGTAATCTGAACCCGGTGAGTACTGCGTTTCCACGCCCACCTCGGGATTCGACCATGGAGCCAGTGCTGAAGCGGTCTCATATGGAGCAGACCGAGCGGAACTATGGCCGCAGCTGCAGCCATATGCCCCAGGAGCCTCTGAAAGAGTTTCAGTGGGACCGCTGTCCTGCCTGATAAAGTCTTGAGGCAGTTCAGCACCGACTGAGCACGTTCCTGGGTGAGGCGTGCTGTCTGGTTGACCGAATCCAACTCCATGCCGAGAAAAGAGATCCCCTGCACTGGCACGAGTTGCTCTTTTCCCAATTGATCCGAAGGCCCAACTGGCTGAGGTGCCTGAGCACCAGGTCCCTGTGTGCGCACAACAGCTCTCGAGACTGTGCAAGTATGAGCCAGTCGTAGAGGTAGTTGAGAATGCGCACACCCCGTTTTCTCAGGGGAACAAGGGGCCGCCTCTGCGACTTTGGTGAAGACACGAGGCGAAAAGGGACAGCCCGAAGGGCAGGACCTTGTACTGATATGCCCGACCGTCGAACGTGAATCACAGGAATGGCCTGTGTCGCGGGAGAATCGAAACATGAAAGTACGCGTCCTTCAGGTCGATTGCTGCAAACCAATCTAGGGGACGGACGCATCCAAAAATGCGTTTCTGCGTCAACATCTTGAACGGCATCTTGTGAAGTGCACGGTTCAAAACTCGCAGATCCAAGATCGGTCGTAACCCACCGCTTTTCTTGGGCACAAGAAGTAAGGGCTGTAAAACCCCGACCTCATATCGGCTGGAGGGACCGGCTCTATTGCATCCTTCGCCAGTAGGACTGCAATCTCCGCGAGCAAGACAGGGGCATCGACGGCTTTGACTGAAGTGAACCGGATGCCCCTGAACTTGGGGGGACGCCGGGCGAACTGAATCGCATAGCCGAGTCTGATGGTCCGCAGGAGCCACCGGGACGGGCTGGGGAGCGCTAACCAGGCTCCGAGAGACCGCACCAGCGGGGCCAACGGGCCCACCGACATGCCCGCGGTGGGGCAGCGAGGTGGAACACAGGGACCGACCCCAGGGCCTGTGACGGCCTGGCCTGTGACGGCAGGGGGCGGGGTCTGGGTGTGTAGTGTAGCACTCACCTGATTTCTCCTCGCGTGGGAGGAGACACAGGAACCCGGCTTGAGGCTTGTGACAGCCCGGCGTTTGACGACTTGAAGCGGGGACTGGAGTGCTACTGCCCTTACCTGGTTCCACGAATGGGCAGGAGGGGTGCTATTGGGCAACCACCCGCTGCCTGCTGGCGAGAGAGGAGGAGGGAAGCGATCCTGTGATGCACGGATCACCACTCTCCTCCTCTTGAGACCCGGAGATTGAGGAGACCGCTCTTTACTGATGTTTTGGGTACCGCTGGCTGCTGGGCCAGCGGCGGAACAAAATGAACAAAAGATACTCCACCCGGCCCTCCTCCGGGGGAGGGAGTGGTGCAGTCACCATCTCCCGATGAGCAGTCTCCTCCATCTCTGGGTCGACCGTCCCAGGGCCTCTTGCACTTGCACTTGCCGCCAGGTTTGGCGGGGGTCTGGACGGGCTGGGCGTCCTGCCTGCGACCGGCTCCACGACGCTGCCTGGTGAAAGGCTGCTGCGGCTGCGCGGGAGCGGGGGCGGCCGCAGGGGGGCGCCCACGGCGACGAGCAGGCTGAGTGGCTGCAGCCGGAGTGGAAGCAGCAGGTTTCCTCCGGCGCATGATGTGTTTGCCTCAGTCTGCTTCTGGGCTGCCGAGAACTGCTGGGCAAAGCTCTCGACAGCGTCGCCGAAAGGGCCGGTCTGTGACACGGGAGCATTCAGGAACTGTACCTTCTCCTGCTCTTTCATGTCAGCGAGACACAGCCAGAGATGGCGCTCCTGGACGTCGCACGACCCAGAGACTGTGCGGTCACCTTCGTCGCTCGTAGCGCGAGGTCCGTCGCAGCACGCAGCTCATGTAGAACCGCCAGGTCGTGACCACCCTCGTGCAGGTCTTTCAGTGCTTTGGCCTGGTGGACCTGCAGCAACGCCATAGCGTGGAGGGCGGAAGCCGCCTCCCCACAGGCTCTATAAGCACTGCCAGTTAGACCTGACGAATACTTAGAGGCCCGTGAGGGGAGACACGGATCACCCCACAGGGTGGAAGCGGCTGTTGGACATAGTTGCATGGCCACAGACCGTTCCACCGAGGGGATGCCCGCATACCCCAAAGCGGCTCCACCATCGAGGGTGGTGAGAGCGGAAGAACTACAAGATGTGTTTCGGGCAGTGAAAGGTGCCCTCCACGATCTTGTCAGCTCCTCATGCACTTCCGGAAAGAATGGCACCGGAGGGGGGCGCTGAGAACCAGCGCCACCCCCACCGAGGAACCACTCGCCCAGCCTCGAAGGATCGGGACACGGTGGCTTTTTAGGATTCCACACGAGCCCGACATTCTCGGCGGCCCGGGAAAGCATAGCCGTCATCTCTGGGTCTGGCACGGACAACGCTACCACACCCGAAGGGGGCAACGCAGCCGGGTCGTCATCCCCGGAGAGAGAGGGCCCGCCCTCCGATGCAGTGATCGACATCTGGTCGTCAGAGGGGGCACCGAAGGAAACGCGTGGCCAGCGCGCTCCTTCGGCAGCTCCACCGGCTGCGGAGTGCTTGAGGGGTGAGGAGCTCCACTTGGGGAAGCCCTCACCGTAATCCTCAAATCACCTCTGACTCCACCGGATCCAGTGTGCACGCCGGATCACGGCAGGCAGAGGGACTCTGCCATGTTTGACATAGCAGAGTCGCACTCCGAGATGGTCATGTCCCCGCAAGAAGAACATGAACCATCCACGAAAGCCACCTCAGCGTGCTGAATGCCCAGACACGTGAGGAAGCGATCGTGACCGTCCTGAGGCGCCAGGAAACGACCACACCCAGAAACGCACGGGTGAAAAGACATCTTTAAAAAGACGCGATCACCCGTGTTGCTCTTTTAGAGAAATTGCTCTTTCAGAGAAATGCTCTTTTAGTGCTGAAGCACGCAGGGGAGCTAGCCACCGCACACTCCTAGTGTGGCTGTCAGCAGGAAGACGATCTTTCTCTCCCGGACACCGTGACCACCGCTGCCGCGCCGTAACGCCCGCACTCGCTCGCAGAACACTCTCTTGGAAGGGAGAGCAGTAGCTTTAACCACTACCGCTCAGCTCCGAAGCGAAAGTATAATTGATGCAGTGCATCAGCTGCCTCTTATGCTCACGCTGTGATCAGCGGCAGCTGGATGCAATAATCGCATGCCAATGTCCATTGGCTCGTTTAGTTACACTCGAAGTGGATTGGTCTCTCTGGCGAGATCCCAATTTCGTCGGTCATCCGACGTGACTCGGAGTGACCGACTGAAAGGGGAACAGTGAAGACATTTGTAATGTTGGAAAATATTTCTATTTACTAAATTGTTTAATAAATTTAATAAATTCTGTTCATTGTTCTTTCTGTTCATCAATGAATCCTGAAAAAGGTATCACCATTTCCACAAAAAAAAAAAAATGTTAAAAAGCAAAAACTGTTTTCAACTGTTTTAAGAATAAGAAATGAAAAATTATTTTAAAAGAAAAATAAATGAAAAACAGCAAATCAGCATATTAAAAGGATTTCTGAAGGATCATGTGACACTGAAGACTGAAGTAATGATGCTGAAAATTCAGCTTTTTATCACAGGAATAAATTATAATTTACAGTGTATTAAAATAGACAGTTCTTTTAATTTGTAATGATATTTTAAAATATTACTATTTTCTCTGTATTCTTGATTAAATAAATGCAGACTTAGTGAGCAGAAGAGATTTTTGTTTGTTTGTTTGTTTGTTTTTTTCAAAAACATTGTAATGTTTCCAAAATTTTGACAGGTACTGTATAACATTGTTACCTAGTGCTTATATTGCTTAAATACCATTAATTGGATACATCTGTGGCCCAAGATGCTGGGACAGGCTTCAGCCCCCATGACCCTAGAGAGGATAAGTGGTTTGGAGAGTGAATAGATGGATGGATGATCTTCCAAAATTCTTTGACTTTGATTTGTTTCTATTCTTACTGCTGTTCAGCTTAAAAATACCTTTCCATTGTCTTTGTTTGTCATTTTGCCTCATTATACCTGTGCTAAACCTATGAATATTTAGAAACTAATGAAAATGTCTTTTTTATTTTTTTGTTTCTTTTTATTTTTATTTTTTTCGTTACAGGATGCTATGTACCCAGCCTCAACCATTCATCAAAAGGACTGTGAAAGCAGGAACTCTTTGACCCACCAGTGGCAGTTTCCATGGGATGAAAAAGGGCATACTAGTGGATGATGGGAGTACTGACATTAACCTGCTGTATTCACTGTATTACACATTATGGATGGGCATTTTTGTAAATTTTTCATTTCAAGTACTGGTGGTTTTGATTTTGTCTGGATGGCATGCTGTCCTAACTAGTCAGAGCTCAGGTACCACCCAAAATGATGCCATAACCAATCAGAAAAAGAGAAATATATAAAGTCAGGTGATCATCGAGTACTCAGACTTGACAGCGATGATTGATCATGAAAACGATGATTGCAGTAACTTTAAAAAATGATCAATCATTGCTGTCAAGTCTGAGTACTCTAGTACTTGTGCACATCCCTATTAAACACATATACACAGTATTGAGGTATGATGTATACTGCATTGATGTATACTGTAAATGCAATAAACATTTTAATCATACATCTTGTCAAGTCTTGTTACTTCTGGATATTCTTTTTTTTTTTTTTTTTTTTTTTTCAAAATTATTTTATGAACAATCCTATTAAAGAAAATTTATAGTATGATAAATGTAAGGATATTGAGCTGGTAGAAATGGGGCCATGAACCTATTCATCAGTGGTTCTTTGAAGAACCTTTAAAAAGGGTTCTTTGTAGTACCAGAAAAGGTGCGTTATGGCACCAAGAAAAACACAGATTCTTTAAAGAACCTTTCACAAAAATGGTTCTTCAGGGAACCAAAAATGGTTCCTCTATGGCATTGCCGTGAAACCCCCTTTTCGGTTCTTCCTGGCACCTTTTTTTTAAGAGTGTAGCAACATGTTAAAACTGCCCTTTTGTGATGTTATCTGCAGTACTTTTCATGTGGAGGTCAAAGCAGTGCATGGAACTTGCATTGAAGCCCTGTTGTGAAGGAGCCTTTATTTCATTTCAAAGCAGCTTCCATCTACTCCTGTGTTGAAGCGAATAAGGAGTCAAAGTCAAAACTCTGGTGAGCAGATGTGTATTGAAAGTTCGGTCCCTGATTGCCAGACCATATGCCTACAGCCAAAGCTGATCCACCTAATTGCAAATAACAAAACACAAAGCATGAGGCATACGCTTTGAATCGGCGAAGAGCCGGATTGATCATTCATGCTTTGTTTTTAATTAAGAGGTATTATAGTAGAATGTCTAGGGAAATCTCAAGCAGAACTGCAACTTTGTGTTTTATCTAGATAACATCTGTGTTATTTCTAGTGCTCTTTTGTTTTTGATGAAAAAAGTGTCAGAATGGCGAAGTTTCATGCCCACAACACGTGTAATACTCAAGTACCTTCAAAGCACAAGAGAGAAAAGGCTTATTCTCATCAAGAGTGAATTTTGTTTAGGAGCAATACATTCTTATTGAAATTTTAATTTAGTGTATTGTATGTATGTATGTATGTATTTATTTGTTTATTAGTTTGTTTATTTATTAAATTGTATAAATGTGCCATTTCTTTTTATGAATGTATATTTTATTTATTGTAAAAATTTAAATAAAATATTTACATTTTTATTTATTAATGTATTATTTTATTGTAGAAATCTATTTATTTATTTGTATAAATGTGCAATTTCTTATTATAAATGTATATTTTATTTATTTATTATATAAATGTATATATTTTCTTATAAATAAATTGTGTATTTAATATATGAAAATATTTATTTATTTGTTTGTTTGTTTATACATATGCAATTTCAGTTTATTTATTAATATTATTTTTATTGTATAAATCTATATATTTGCAATAAACTGTTTAGAAAATTAGTTTTTTTTTAGTTTTTTTTTTTTTTTTTTTTAATTCATGTGTCCTAATACAGTTTCATGGCAATTCATAACTATTTCACATTTCAGCAAATTAGTGGCTAATTTGTGAAAATCTTCATAAAGTAAAAAATAAACAAGAACAAAATCGCCATTAATTCCACATTATTGATTATATTGTTTTGTAATTTATTTATTTAAATAGTGTATATGTTCAGTTTCTTTTCATGAATTATATTTTAATTTATTATACAAGTTGTATTTTCTTATAAATAAATTATTTAATATCTAAAATATTTATGTATTTATTTATAATAAATATAAAGTGTATAAATGCAATTTCTGCCATTTCTGTTTATTTATTAATTTATTATTTTATTGTGTAAATGTATATATTTGCTTGTAAATAAATTCTTTAGAAAATCTGAATTTATTTTGTTTTGTAATTTTTTTTTTTACTTTTTTTAAAAAAAAAATGTACATTCATACAAAAAAAAAAATAATAATAAAATAAATAAATAAATAAAAATTGGGAGAATGGGTTGTGTGTCTTGATCTGCTACCAGCCTCTTTTGGTTAATGTCAACTGCAGTCAAAAGCATGTTTCTGAATTAACAGGAATTCAAAAGTGGTTGTTAATTGTGTGTATTTTGACAATGTTTGCAAGAAGAACCAAAAAGTACTTTAATAACTGCCAATAAACACATAAAACTTTCAGCATCTGCAACAATATGAGATTCCCTTTGTCTGTTAAAATGCAAACATCTTCGGCAAAAGGCAAATGTCAGCGTGAAACTGGTCAGTGTGTGTGAGTGGCTCATCTGTGGCTTTGGGTCGGGTCTCTGGCAGACTCTCTGAGGTCCCTGAGGGAGACGGTCCTCCACTCTCTCCCCAGACCGAGTCTGGAGGCAGGTATCGGATTCCAGGCTTTCTTGCTTTGATCTCCCCCTCTGAGAAAGCAGATCGAAACCCAGCAAACTCCCCTCCTTCACCCACAACACACCAGCTCCTGCATAATTCATTGCTGGAGGCCTATTCAAATAGCATGACCACCCTGCCTGCCTGTTCTCTTATAAAAGGCAGCCAGAGCAGATTCAAAGAAGATTTGAGCAGTTTTAAGAGATTATTGCTAAAACTGAGGACAAGGAGAATGGCATTTGGGGGTGGAGTATGAGGGTTTGTCGCATTTCTTTTTCTTTTTTGCCATTTTGCTTTAGACCCTATTCTATTGCTATCTGCTAACACATGAGCACCACAGCTACGGCCAAGGATGCTATAGGCATATCACAATTCTGACACAGCATTTTATCTAAAGCATCAAAGACAGGTGCAAAAATACAAAAACTATGAATTATTTACAGTGAAATATATATTTATATATAATATTCATCAAGACAATGTGTATTTAGCATGTTAAAATTGTAAGTAAAAATAGAAATTTTCAATCAAGTTTTAAGACAAGACTTTATTTGTATAACAGTTTATTTATTTTTGCATGCTATTTATTTATTTATTTATTTATTTATTTATATTCATGTTTTTATTTATTAATTTCTCTATATTTGTATATTTAAATTTATATATTTTTACATTCATGTTTATTTAATTATTTATTTACATGGGTACATTATTTATTCATTTATGTTTGTATATTTAAATTTATTTATTTGTATAAGTTTATATTCATTCATTCATTCATTCATTTAAATTTGTAAATTATTTGTTCGTTTATTTATATTTGTACATTTCATTTTATTTATTTATTTATTTATATTGGTACATTATTTATTCATTCATTTATGTTTGTATATTTAAATGTATTTATTTGTATAGGTTTATATTTATTCATTCAGTCAGTCAGTCAGTCATTCGTTCGTTCATTCATCATTAGTTTATTTATATTTGTAAATTCTGTGTTCGTTTATTTATATTTGTAAATTTCAGTTTGTTCATTTATTTGTATACATTTACTTTTGTTTATATTTTACATTATTTAGCCATTCATTTATGTTTGTATATTTATATTTATTTATTTATTTTGTGTATTTATTTATTTTATTCGTTAATTTATATCTGTATATTTAAATGTATATATTTTTACTTTCATGTTTGTTTGTTTGTTATATTAGCACATTTATTTATTCATTCATTTATGTTTTATATTTAAATTTATATTTATATTTAAATTTATTTATTATTAAATTTATTTAATTATTTGTATGGATTTATATTTATTTATTTATTTATCATTAGTTTATTTATATTTGTGTTATTTATATTTATTATGTTCATTCATTTATATTTGTACACTTCCGTTTTTTTTTTATCTGTATAAATTTGTTTACATTTGTACTTTATTTTTTATTAATTAATTCATTCATTCATTCATTTATAAATTTGATTTTATATTATGATTTTCAAGGAAATGGTTAATTTGAGTTGGTGGTGCAACTTTTCTGACTGAAATTGTGATTTTTCTTCCTATGAGGAATTTCCTGATTTATGACAATGAAGTTGTGATGGGACTTGCTTCAAATGAAGCATGAATCCTAATAACGCCAGATAACTTGACTTGCATTTTTAGAATATGAAGCAAGCAATAGCGAGGCATGATAAATTAAATATTTCCCTGGGAAATGAGGCGTTTCGGATGTCTGTCTGCCTGTCAGAAGCTCATACGCGGGTGTTAAGTGGTATATGATGAAATGAATGTTAACACATTCCCATCAGATCACATCCTATTGTTTTCTAAGCCGACACAAATTGCATGACATTATATAATATTATGCTTCCAGATTTGTTTTCATATCATATTTTTGCTAGAAATAAAACGAGAAAACACGGTTTGACTTGCCACATAAAATCCATTCTGAGCCAAGGTCAATGCTGTTTATGTCCCGTTTCAATCAAAGTATTACTGGAAGCTTCCTCCCTCCCTTCCATCTTTCAATGCACTCCTGAGCTCGGTTTCAATAAGAGTCGCTAGTCTGGGATTTCTGAGGGGAAAATCATATTTCGGGGAGCGCGGCTCCATCCGGTAATCTATCCCATCCAATCATTCAGCATCCAGTCACCTCCAAGATGGCTGTTTAGAGCGCTGCTGTTGGGACTGTCACATATTCATTAGGCCACCCTTATCAGGGCCACAGCAGGGGCCACAGCCAGACTTTACCATCTAGAGAGCGTCTACAGACACCCATTAGTCTGACTTACTGCCGCTCGCTCAGCTGGTCTGAATAAATTGCTTTCTACTATCTGATGTGGACAATTTGTTTGGGATCATGATTTGTTTTTTAGAAGACACTTCCCTGTTCATCTCCTTCCTCTCTCTCTCTCTCTCTGTCTCTGTCTCACACACACACACAATGACTTTCAGAAGACCAGTTCGCAATCTACTTTACAGAAGCAAAGGCCTTTAAGCTTTTGAGTGCTGCTTTATTTCACAATTCCACTGTGGTGAAGATAAAAGCATTGTTTAAAAAAAAATATTAAAAAAGGAAGTTCTAGTTTTAACTAGAAACAAGAGCTTCTTCTTTAAATAATTTAAAATTCCTGTATAAGTTACCTTACCATGCATAGTGTAATAAACAAATTAATTAAATTAAATGTACTATACATGGCTATATGTAATTTTACTTTAAAATACTGTAAAATATTGTTTTTTTTTTAAGTTTTATTATATTCAATAATTTATACAGTATTTATATATGTGTACTTTTACAGATTTATTCATTTTTATTTATTTGGATGTGAAATGTCTTAAGTTTACAGTGAAAGGGATAAAAAGGTGCATCACATTTTATTATTTTAATTAAATTATGTTTCATCTTATATTAGTTGTCAGGTATGGGCATTCAGGTGTTTTATTACATTTTCTGTTTAGTTAATGTTTATTCCATCATTTTGTGTCTTTACAGTTTTTATTTTATTTTATTTTATTATTTTATTTTATTGCATTGCATTGCATTGCATTACAAGGGATTGGTTGAATTGTTACTTTTCCAACCTGTTTTATTCAACATATCAAATTTATATGCTAAATAACTGACATTTGGCCATTCGGGTCTTTTGTTACATTTTCTGTTAATGTTTATTATTTTGTGTTTTTACAGTAAATTTCTTTAAGAAAGTTTTATTTTTTATTTATTTTTTTAAAAATAGAGGTTGTGGTCAGGATTGGTTTTATTGTTACTTTTCTGTATCTGTTTTATTCAACAAATGAAACTTATATGCTAAATACTGACATTTGGCCATTCAGGTCTTTTGTTACATTTTCTGTTTAGTTAATGTTTATTATTTTATGTTTTTACAATATTTTTTTTAAGAAAAGTTTATTTATATATTATTCTTTTTTTTTTTAATAGAGATTGTGGTCAGGATTGGTTTTATTGTTACTTTCCCAATCTGTTTTATTCAACGTATCAAATTTATATGCTAAATGCTGACATTTGGTGGCATATAACCTTTTATGTGACCCATTAATAATGAGCAATCAAAAGCTTTTTCCACAAACTGATTACAAATATTTATTTCAATATATATAAAATATTTATATTCAATGATTTTTATTTGAAAAAGTCAATGAGATCACATCTGAAAGGTCACACACTGCTGACTTTTTGATCAAAATAATTAATTTTTATTAATGTGATACACAATCAGACCAATAAAAGATTCTTCCTACTTTTCAGACTTCAAGCAGAGATAATCAGCTCTGACTAAAGAGTTCATCCAACTTTATGAGGCACTTTTAAGCTGTGTGCCGACCGTTAAGCTCCTGACCTTCTGACTAAAGATTTTAATTTCCACCCAGATTTGGCCTGAGATTAACTTTAAATGACTAGTCTCAAATTATTACCACTACTAAGAGCTGAAGGATGGGATTCAGGTTAGGCATCAATATTTTAGTGATGTCAAATGTTAAACAGCCTCATACGGGGCACCAAAAATGTTAGATAGCCTCACACGGGGCACAACTAAATGTTGTGATTTTAGATTTAAGTAGCACCACCAGTGTAGTAATGGCTTTGGGCTTAAATATTAATACTAATATTAATATTTAGTCTTGGTCATACTATTTTACAGGGCACCAGCTAAGGAACTGCACCTTTACAATAAAGAACAATCATGGAAGATTGTTGAATAAATAAGAATTACAATTAAATAATAGTTGTAGTCTGACCAATCTGAAGGATTTGTGAGATATCGTTAACTTGTAGAGCCTTTTTACTGTATTATCAATGCAAGGAAGACACAAGTGTAATAAAAGGGGTTTTATTAACAAAGGGATAGATAAGAGTAACTAACAACTACTAAATTGATACAATGAATGGATAAAGTGCAAAGAATGATAAATGCAAGTGATTGAGTTGGATGTTACTATGGACGTTATCTTATTGAAAGATAAACTGAAGTTTCCTGGAAGTAGTAAGGCAAGCCTTATTCTAGGTTCAACAAATAAATCGAGAGATTATTTGTTATTAACTGACATCAGTTATATAGAATCAATGGGTAATGCTGAGCATTGACCCCTGCATTCATATATACAGTATATACATTAATAGGTAATGTTGCATACCAGGTTGTATCACACACAGCACTCATTAAGTATATAAAGTTCTGTAAATTGATATGAGGAAGGTTTAGTCAATTTTGTGTGGATGCATTTGAAGATGTGTTTTTCCTTCGTGGCTTTGGCCACATGGCAAAACTGTGAGGAGGATTTATGATCGTTCACACTTTGATAAGAGTAAGGGAGAACAAAGCAGTTCCTGGGTGGGGGTTACATTATCTCCACAAGGTAAAACCGGTTTGGTCGGATGTGGATCGAACACTTTTAAGTTTTTAGTAGATTAATATTTCAGGGCTCTATAGTGCGACCATTTCAGTCGCATTTGAGACTGAAAACTAGGCTACTGCTGCGTGCGACTATGAAAATATATTGAGGGAGCTTCAAAGGTTTCTAACGTACTTACAACGAGTTTTGCAGCGTAATGTATCACGTGTCCTCTCATTATAACAAACAAAGTGTAGACAGAGTGTAAATAAGAGATTCACTGTGCAGTGTAAGGAGCTTCGTTGATTAAAATGGAGTTTTGTGAGATCGCGATGAACTGACAGATTTTAATGATTATTAAGGGAGTTTGCAAATGTGGTATTGATTTAATACATCAGTTCATCAAACAAGAAGTTAATATTAAGTGACTTATATTGTCTGACTACAACAGTATAGCCTTATTGTGCTCTATTTCGTCAATGAAAATAGTTTCAAACAAAGTAACAGCTGAGCTGCTGCGCATCTCCATTCAAACACAGCGGTGTTTCCTTAATGAATGAATTGCGTTTTTAAACGAATCTAGTGAGTCAATGACTCAATTACCCATTCATAAAGACAGTCAGATGCTTCGTTCCTGAATGAATCAGCGGTTCAAACGAATCAAATAAATGAATGATTCAGTGATAAAATCAGTGACTTGCCGCCACCTGCTGGCAGTTTAAGTTTAATTTTTAAAGCATCTTTCCTGTTATTTAAATCATTTAATATTTCTCTATATTCAAAATTTTATATTTAAAACATTAACCTCAACATGAATTTATGAATTTAATTACACTCATGCGACCTCTCAGCCTCATTAAACGTCTGAAAATACACCTACAAGCCACTTGTGTGTTCTTCTGCGCCACCTCTGTAGTACAAATCTATTTCTTAAATACTGATTTCTTTTGATTGATAACTTATTCTTATTCTACTTATTCTACTTTTTATTCTGTTGTTTTAATTAGAAATGTTAAAAAGCTTATATATATATATTTTTTTAATTTGATTAATAAAAGATTATATACTTTCAATAAAGTTAGAAAAATGCCATTACAAAGGTAAAAACTAAATTCCCTGTAAATCACTTTAAGGAGTCAAATATCACCTCGTAATGGGAAGGTTAATTTTTTATCAGAATTTTTAATTATTGATTAGAAGGTGCTCCTAAATTTTTGACCGTGCTCCTAAATATTTTTAATTAGGAGAACAAGTGCTCCTAAAAAGAAATGTAAGCATAGAGCCCTGTTACTCCATCAGTTGATGTGTAAATTATTGCAGATTTGGGCAACATTTAATGCACTCTTTGGCTCTTAAAGTCACATATGTAGAACAGTTTTTGTTACCCAGACAGACGAATACTAGTTTATTAATTTATGTCTGACAACAGAAACTATGTAAATTAAGCACTGACTGCATATTTCCACACAAATGTAGGGTTTATGATAAATAATTGAAATGAAGAGGAAGGCAGTCAACATATACACCTTCTTCTGCTAAAGGTCTGTAAATTTTGAGAACATTTAGGCCTACATTTACTGCAACAGTGTACCAATTGTTTTGATGAAGTGATGGGTTAAATATCTATGCTTCTTGTTTACTTTTACTCTCATTTGAAATGAATTTGCACTTCAAATAAACATGAGAGTACTTGCAGTTGAATTGCAGAGTGACTTTTTTTTCTATTTTGCTCTGTACAGAGAATAGTTATAGCCTACTGAAGTTATATGCTCCCAGAATTAATGGTAACACCAAAAATTATTGTCTACCATTAGATTTAGGCATGCAACATTTTTTTGTATTGTGCCACCCTAACATTTTTTACTGGCCCCTTTCCGCCACCCGATAAAAAAAATCTTGGAGGCGCCACTGGTCCTGAACCTCATTGCACAACCATAAGACACATACTGTATATGCATTTTATTATTAAAATACTAGCACAGATATATGCAGATAATAGATCCACAGTGCTTTTACAATTCCTAATGCCTTTACCATTAGATTTGTGGCCCTGAAAGACTGCAATAAAAGCATTGAAGGTCCTTATGCAGAGGAAGTGATGCATCTTTTATAAGATCTGCAGGAGAGAGATTAGGAGATAATGGAAGACCAGAAGGATGAACAGGAGGGTCGAAGCAAAACAGGACAAGCTGCTCTGTAACCTTTTCAATTCAAGTGCTGCCCCATCAGACTTCAGACGCTCAAAGTGCATTTACATGTTGTGATCGATGGAATTTACAAAGGCAGGAAAAAAAGCAATGACCATACACATTGAGATAAGGCCAAATTGATATACATTTATATTATAATTTTATATATATTTATTTTATTTTATTTTAAGGAAAAGTTTGTGTAGACTTTATTCTACATTCTTCGATTAAATTAGATACACTGCTGATTCAGATGATACAAGTTTTGTCATTTTGAATAATTTAATGTGATCACAAATTATAAAATTGTGAAATTTTAACTGTACCTCTATTTTGTCTCATTAAGGTTTATATCTTTACATAGTCTTAAGGTGTGGTTACATTTACCATTGTTTGGTGATTTTGCAGGCGAAATCATGCATCCCAATAGCAATCTGCACTCACTCATTTTCACTCATTTTCAAGCTGATCATGTGAATTTGCTGAACTGACCAACAGAAAGCTGCTTGTTTTGAAAGTGACTTCTGTGCAAGCTGTGATTTATTGACTAAAGTCCTTTACTTTAGTACTTGTTGTGAAAGACCTGAGAATTAGTTCTGTCACTTTCTCTGCACCGCTGATGTTAGGCCAGTCCATTTCCAGTTCCTCTTGCTGTTACAGGAACAGAACCAGGAAATGGTGACTGAGGTGTTAATAGGTTTTGCTTTCCAACAAACAGATGGGGTACAGAGGGAGATGTGGTTCTGACGGCTGGAGAAAGGTTAGTTGGAAGTAATGGGTTTTGGCTTGGACAGGCTGTGTCGTGCTGTGCCTGAGGATAACTGTCAAACTGAAGAGCTTGTCTGCTCTGAGTAAAGAAGAGGTTCAAGGGATTTGATGTACAAAGAGGTCCAAAAGTGGACATTTAATACAACCATTTTCAATTTTCTTGAGCTTCAATGGAAGCGAGAACATCTGAGCATCTGTACAAAGGATGATCAATGTCACACATTAGTGAGTTGAATCTCTTGATGCTGAATCTTTTATTTTTTCTTGTTTATTACATTTCACAGTATCCTATTTTTTTTTTTCCTTTTTCTTTTTTTTTTCAGGTTTAAATGGAAAGGGAAAAAAAATCTTAACTTTAAGTAAGTCACAGATTTGAAACCCTTAGGCCTGGCTTCATGGAGAGGGTTTAGGTTAAGCCAGAATTAGGCAATAGATCAATGAGGATATTTAAGTAGTTTTTATAAACGTGCCTTAGAAAAAACATCTTTAAGATAAAACAAAGACACTGACATATTTTAAGATCAGTCAGTGCAAGTTTATTTCAGTTGAAACAGCTCAGATTTACATTTTAGTCTGGGATTAGGTTTAAATCTTGTCTGTAAAACCAGGGGTTAATCGAGAGAACACTATTATTCTTATATATTTATTTTTCACACAGTTAATCAACAAAAGCCTATTTAAGCTTATTCCGAGCTTAATCTGAGTTAAATTTCAACTGAAAAGAGTGGTTTAGATCTGAAATAGTCAGATCAGCACGTTTATGTCATACGAACATGTATGTTTATTTGCGTGTCATATCCTACCAACTTGTCAGTGAATGAGACTGAATATTTACCTATATTTGCTAAAAATAAAAAATAGCAACAAGCGCCTTAGCTTTTGTCAAGTTTGTTTGGAATACATATGCTAATAGAAATGAATATGTGAACTGGATATAAACATTTAGGGCTCGTATAAACAGACCTTTCAGAATTTGAAAACAGATTGGATTCATTCCAACAGACAGGAATTAGTGCATGTAAACGTATTGACCTCTGACAGCTTTCAATACAAGCTTTTTGCTGTTTTGTATGCCCATTTACAAATCACTTGAGTGAAAATGATTTCTTTGTGCAGCTTCTCCTTTTCCTGCCAAACACTCCTCAGCTGCAGTTGTCTGTCAGTTAGGTTTACTGAGGCCTGTCCCTGCTGAAATCTGTACCTGTCGGTTGTAAGGACGTGCTCGGGCTTCTACAGCGAGCCATTAGCCAATGGAGCGGAAAAGCAGAACCCCATGGCGAAGGCGACACTGACCGTTCACGTCGATCGAGCGCTGTGATGACTGCGCTACCTCTCGACTTACTTACCCTCTCATGGTTCAATGGAAAAAGTAATCGGATCATGAAGGTTGATCGCAGCCCTGGCTGTGATATTGAACCTCACCCATTTTGTCTCCTCTCAGCCCCTGGTGGGTTTCAGCTTTCTCCTCTGAAAGCTTCGCTCGGTGAAGTAATGCGTCCTCCATCTCCACCTCTTTACCACAGGGCCTCAACACCCCCATGCATAATTCAATGGAGTTTTCTCAGGTGAAGGGTAGGTTCACCTTGGTACAGTGAGGTGTTGGCTGGACGAAGCTCTTCGGGGAAAGAACATCTCGTCTGAGATCAAACATTATTGAGCCTGTCACTCTGAAGACACACAAACACATCAGAGCTAGCAAAAAGTACTGAAGAATCCTGAGGGGGAGGCTTAAAAGGTAAAGCAATGAAAGTGGATGTCAACAGGGCACTTTGCTAATGGGAAACATTCTATTTTCACACCAGGACATACAAAAACAAAACGTGCAGGAATGGAGGGACGGCACATTTGTGACATCAAGAAACATGCTCACACTTTTAGCTTGTTAAATTTACTGTAATTTGCAACAAATCATTTCATTTGTTGGGGTGTTACTGATGAAACCAAGGGGATTGATTTGCATTAATCTGTTGAGAGTTAAATTTAATGGAGCTCTGTTCTCTCATTTGGGAAATGGCAAACACGACAGTTTAAGTAATGGGAAATACAATCTGTTGTCTGATCATATCAAGCTTTTTCCATTGTTCGATATCCTGCATCATGCACTTAATAGCCAAAACAGCCTTTTTAGGTTTTGGTTACAGATAATGAAATCTAATTATCCAGGTCACTGTGACCACATAAGCTGTTTGGGATGAGGTACATATTTAATATATTTTACCCTTAGCGGTGGAAGATCAATTTGATGATGCGTGCTGTAGTTGTATGAGCATGCAAAATTTCTATGAACACTCAATTAGGCAATATTTGATGAATTCGTAAGTCAAAGTTCACCAAACTTGAACTCTGTAATGCAGCTAAATTTGCACGAGCGAATTTCTCAGGTGTGTCAATGAAAGTCAATAAACCAAAAAGTGTAATGTTATGCCCCTTTGGACGCTGAATGGATACAGAATATGAAATATGCAAATAAAAACTAGCAGTGTTCTGGTTAAAAAATTAAATCTTTTGCTTGAATAAAAACCTCAAATCTTCTTTTCAGCACCTCACTCACCATGTTTTTAAGATCAAATTGACAGTTTAAAACAAAATATGTCTCAAGATGTCTGCATTTCCATTTCCTTGCCCTTTGTTGCACGTTTTTAACACTTTTTAAGGTCTAAAAACTCTTGTTTAAATACGTCTGTCTATCAAGTGTTTGTATAGAAAAATATTCACAAGCAATGCAGTGGAACTCAATTATCTTAATGAATAATTACATTTAATATAGGCTACAAAACGGTCAAAAGGCTACTACAAAATAGTGTTTTCTATGGCGTTTCTGAGCCCCATTCACACAGAGAACGATAACTAGCATCTACACCAATGCACGATAACAATTTTTAGAAAAAAAGTGTGTACTGTAGTTGCAATCTGCGGCTTGAAATGCTCACGCTCTTTGAAACTGGGCGGATTATGATTAGCTGTCAATGTTTTTGTTCATTAGCTGGAAAGCAAATAGCTCTAAAAGTGAGTCCAATATTGTTCCTGCATTGTTCTAGTTTTAGTTGTGGTATGGTATGAACTGACTTCCCAACAGAATTAGAACGATTATTATTAAAACTTTATTAAAAAGTATGATTCGCTTTCATATCAAGAAACTGTCATGCAGGAATACCTCAGTCAATGAAGCACAACTGTTTAATTAACAAAGGCTTAATGGGCCATGTGCTCCTCAACATGGCAGTTAATTAGAGTGAATTAATGAATTTGTACATGATTGTTTTTGTATGTAAACATACTTTTTTTTTTCCAGAATAAAGTCTACCTAAACCTAACCCTCAGTGGGGTGTAAGCAGATCATACAAAAATATACAAATGTTTTTTTTTTCAGATTCATGAAAACACAAATTCTCATGTATATATCTCAGAGTAAACTGCTCAAAAGTTTGTCTCAGTGGAAACCAAAATCATAAAATGTGACTGGTCCATTTGGATCACGATTTATTCGTCCCTAGGTACCTTAAACAGATGTCTCAACATGTTATTTCATTGCCAAAGCAATGGGAAAAGACAGTAATCAAGGGAATAAAACCTTTTTACAAGGAAGCAGGTCCATGGGTCACAGAACACCATGTGCTAAAACACGATGTTGTTAGGACATCACAGACCTGTCAACAGCAATCCAGCCGCTGTCACCGTCCCATAAAACCTCCATGAGGCTGACGAACGAGCATGTCAGTGCGGCAAATTAAAGTGCTCTGACCTCATAGGAAGAAACCCTTACCTAAAAATACCAGTGGACTGTAATTCAGCGGGACAGGTGAGATATGGGTGTTATTGCTAAAGAAGACTGCGTATGGAACATTCATCATCGTCACATTTGATGAGTCCCATTGCTTGGGCTGCATTTGATGGATGGGAGCATGTGTAATGCTAGCAGGGCAGGAACAGCAAGCAAGCTTGGGTGTGTCACTGTAAACTGAGATTATTACTGTCAGTTTTACAATTACGAATGAATCTAAAGAAAAGCAACACATCACACCATACCGTATATAATGTAAATAAACTAAAACTCCCAAAAATGCTAGACATCAGATATCTTATAAATCTCATTCTAAATGATTTAAAAATGCAAACCACAAACTCACTGTGCACTAATATACCCGAGAGACTCATAACTGAGAGTTAGTCCTGGCATCTAATTGATGCATGACTAGGAGGCTTCGTGAAAACTCACTGCAATTCCTTCATCACTGTCAGGTCACTTTCTCTCTTCAGTCGCCGATATGTTTTAGAGTGCAAGGAAAATTGTAAGTTTCTGCAAATGTAACATTGGTAATCTGCTTGTTAAGTCTGACTTCAAGTGTCACTGTTTCCGAGGACAAACGCTCCATCAGATACCAAAAGCAATCAACAAATGGTGCTAACATTCACGGGCTGCATCCGAAATCACATATTCCCTGAGTAGGCGCTTCTTTTGAATAAGTAATGGTTAAAAAAGTATGTTCTATCTAGATAGTATAAATGTGTGTGATATGAATGTAATCTGGACATCTGTCATGTTGTCATGTGTATTCACTGCCATCTACAAATCCTTTCCTGTGGCCTGATGGGATGAGAAAAATACAGTGTCCATCAGATGTGCACTTCAGAATCTCACTCAAATAGTATGACACTTTTTGCCTGTTTGATGAATACTGTGCATTCGGACATACTACTTGTCTCACATATTGTTTTTCTCCTGCTTTTAGTAGGGAAATATTTGATTTGCAGCCATGGTGGGCCATAATACTACATGGAAAAATCGTTATTCTAACATTTTATACCAAAATCTCATATGGCCAGATAGATCTTTAAAAAACAAATAAATAAATAAATAAAAATAAAAGGCTTAGCTTAAATGTTATGTTATTAAATTATATGATATAAATAAACAGTGAATAAAGTGTGAAAAATTCTACTAAAAAATTAGGAGTGAATGAATAAATAAATAAAAATGTAAAAAATAAACATAATTTGTAGAGATTAATTTCTTGTTGTCAGTTTATTTACAAGAAAATCATTATCAGCATTTCAAAAGTTACTTTATTATAATTTTAAAAAATATATATATTTAAAACATGTAAATAACTGTTTTGTTATCTGCGTTTGCTAACATGCAGATGGATGTTTGGTTGTGTAGTTTGTTTACGTTACCATACCATAACTTATTACATGCCAAGAGTATTGGGTCACCCCCTTCTAATGAACAGGTTTGACTACTTTAGTAATTTCCATGAGTACAAATCTTAATGTTTAAGCATATAATGATATTCTAGGGAACTGTGTGCTTCTAATTTTAAAGCAACAGTTCGAACAGGACCCATTTCTATTCTAACATGACAATGCCTCTGTGTATAAGTATTTCAAAAAGAAATGATTGATTTAGTCAGTGTGGAAGAACTTGACTGGTCTGCAGAAAGCCAAGTCCTAATCCAAGCTGAACACCTCTGGTGTGACTTTAAATGCAGATCTTGAGCCAAAAACTCATCACCAATTATTAATATGATTTTAATAAAAAAAAACTCATGTTTTAGTAATTTTAGTACTTATTTCAGTTAGTTGCCAAAGCAACATTTAATTTTTTTCATCTGATTTTTCATCTGATATTTATATTTGATTTTATTTCAGCTTCATTTCAGTTACCAAAAGCAATTATTAATAGTTTTAATTAACAATAACAACACTGCATTAGGTGTTATTTAATCTATAGCCTTTTTTTTAACTTGGTCGTCCTAACAAATGAACAAAAGTTCATGATAAAGACAATTACAAAGTTCATTCACAGACAATGATTGATTCTGTAAAGTAAAGCTACTCCAATACATGCATTTCCTTTAATCAGTTCCCATTTTAGCCTTTGAAACCAACAGAACTGTAAAATTAACTCAAACTAGATCTAAATGATAATGCTGCTTTATCACAGAACCCAAGTTATGAATTAACATTTAATTTTCAGGGAAATGTCTTATCTTCCCACTCTCTTTGGTTATATAAGTTGACTTTGGGTGATTTAGTGGCTAAATTGTATTCCGCTGGCATTGCTCTGCGCGCACACAACAACAAGCGCACAATGATAATGTGCCAGAGGATGACGAGAGAGAGTTAATTGGGTTTGCCCTCTCTCTTAGGGTGCATAGATTAAGAGGAATCATAAATTAACAGACCTATTGAGTCTTAATTGTGGCTGGAGAGTGGAAATCTCACCCTCATTATGGCCTCTGTGCTTTTACCCTGGTGAGGCATCACACAGAGACAACTAAAGGTCATATACAGCTGCCAAACAATAAAGAAATTCATGAGGGTGAAGAAACTGTTTTAGTATGCAAAACTGGGTACCATAGTGATTACCTACTAAATATCAATGAAGTTGTCTAGGTAGCCGGTAAAATTAAACATATTGAGAAGATGGCTAGAGTTAATTTTCCTTTATTTAATCTCAGGGATGGAGTGTCTATAACTAGTTTTAAGATGATAGTGATGTATACAATGACAAATTGCTCTTTTACAATTCATTTTTGTTATTTTACTTACCATTAATCAGTTACTGCAGGTTACTGACTCAAAGTTTGTTTTAAAAATTAGGTTTTGGAAGAGCATTTTTATATGCAAAATAATATTTGAGCAACTATCATTTGTTTAGTAGACTTAAGACTCACATAACGTGGACGTATTCTGTGTTGACACTGTATAATTTTAGTAGCTGGATATAATACTCTGTTGAATTTAAATGAGGTGTGTAACTGCGTGATTTGTTTTACAAGGTTGCCCTCTAGTGTATATTTTGAGAGCACAAAGTGGCTTGAAAATACATTCTGTACCACTCTGTTTTTTAGTGTTTGTAATAAAGGAATAGTTCACCCAAAAATGAAAATTTGATTAGAATTTACTCACCCTCAGGTCTTGTGTAGCGAAAAGCTGCGTGTTCATAAAAGTAATTTGGTCATTTTCAACTTAAAATGAGTCTTGTATCCATGATATTCAGTTTACAATCGAAAACAGTTCTAAACAATGTGTCTGTGGATTCTGATATGAGAGGACTACACGGGATGGACTTTTTCAAGGGGTTTTATTTATAGACAGTCTATGGTTCAGATGTATAAAAAAATCTTGGATGGCCAGAGGGTGAGTAAATTTTCAGCAAATTTTAATTTTAGGGTGAACCATTTCTTCAACCCCGCACATAAATCGAATGATAATCAATGTAAAACTCTTTGATAAATCAGGCAACATGTCACACATAATGACAAGGCGAGATGACATTTATTCAAAACGCATATAGACAATTTTTTAATATAACTCCGATTGGATTCGTCTGAAAGAAGAAAGTCACATACACCTAGGATGAGTAAAACACAGGCTAATTTTAATTTTTGGTTGAACTAACATAGGCGGAGGGAGATGAACCAACTCCTAACTACACGCGACGCAACAAGATTGGAGAAGGGTCTGGCTGCACTCTCAGACACTTCCGCAAGTGACGTCACTACGTCACTTGCAGTCTTTTTAATTTTATTGTATTTATTAATTATTTTTTTAATTGAATCTCTCAACATTTTACACAAGTAGCCAGGTGGTGAAGATAAGAAAACAGAAACTAAATTACAATGTCACTTGCAATCGACGCTTGCACGTTTTGCTGTCTGTGACGTCACTTGCAGTCCACACAAACCGTGCGTGTTGCCAATGGAGACGAGACGCTGTGGTGGTTAAACGATTAAAACTAATTTAATATCATAACATACAGGGTCCTGCAAGTCATCTGTAAGAGAAAAAGACAAGACCCGCAAATCCGTGGCAAGATCTCACAAAGTTACCAATGAATCTCACACTGCGCAATTAATATATTATTAACATCGTGTATACACTCTGTATGTTAAAAAACTCAAATGACAAAAACTGGTGTGTCGCTGCCTTTAGGTATGAGACAAAACCTGCATACCTAATGAGGATGATGAAAGGGTTTTCACTTGAGTAAAGCCTTGAAGTCCTTTTAAGTGTTTTTTCATAATTGAATTATGTACAATTTCTCACGTGGTATCAATTTGTTTGATTTTATTCAGCCCAAAAATATTAACAATCAACCTATAAATTACACAGATAAAATGAAATTTAAGGGCTCCCCATTAGTGTCATTGCAATGTTCATAAAACTATTATTTTTTCCTTTTTCCAGCACATTTTTTTGTCATATTAACTTGGCACTCTGCCTTCTTTTTTAGCTGGATGATGTGTTCGGCAAACTCTCGCACGGCTCCGTGACCTGCTGCGTTGCGGCAGATGTATTTGGCATGATTGCGTGCATCTGTTGGCGCATCCATGGGTACTGCGCTCAACCCTGCCTTTTCCAGGCACTTTACATCCGGCTCATCGTTTCCTGACACACAGAAGTCAGGAAATTATTTAGAGAAATCATTCTGTCTTTTGACTGATAGTCATTTTAAAGAAACAGGGGTGTGTTTAAGTCATTATAATGAAAGATTAAATGATAAAAGGCTCATAAAAGTAATAGGTTTTAGTATTTGTAGTTAATATACAGGTACAATCTGTATTAACCACACCAACATTTCTAAGATACACCATGTTGTTACTGTTCGTGGCATTTGGCTGATGTAACTGGGGCCCTGTTTACACCTGGTATTAACATGCGTTTTCATCGATCCGATCACAAGTTTACAAAGGAGATACATTACCGTCCACACCTGGCATTTAAATGCATCTCTTTTGTCCACTTTCGACCACTTCTGGCCTGATTCCATCGAGGGGCGGGTCCCGGAACTACAGTGGGAGGGTTAAACGCACGGTTACATGTGGAGGCACACTAATATTATGTCAGAGTCCAGCTGTTAACAAGCAGTAGGTGGAGAGAAGGCGGTCTTCAGCAGCTGTTCGAACGCATTCAACCACATGTGTGTCTACACTACAACAGCAATCCGATCGAATGTGTTTTCGACCACCTCTGGCTCAAAACGTTTTACACCTGTACTTCGCGTTGTCCACTTGTGATCGGTTCGACAAAAACACATGTTAATGCTAGGTGTAAACAGGGCCTGGAAGAAACGTAGAGCTCCTGTCTCACCTAAATATGCCACCTCTTTCCACTCCAGCCCTTCTTTCTCCATGAGCTTCTGCACCTTTTCCAGTTTGTCGTCCACATTCTGCAGGATCTGACAGCACATTCTCTCTGAGAGTTTGCAAACTAAGGCATCTGCTATTGGGTCTTTTTCTATCAAAATAACCTATAGGAGAGGGGGAAAAAACAAACACATAACCAATTTAAATTAGTGTTCATCAAGTAAATGATGACAAATCGTTGATTTATTTTTTTTTTTTGCAGAACTATCCTTTAATGCTCATTTCTTTCTTTAACTAATAGATCAGTCTCCGTAGAGACCGTCAAAAATTGCCAGAGCCGACTATATTTCAAGTCGTCACGGCGGGGTATTGGGTAAAGTTTTCAATTAGCAATAATCGCGCCTCGGATAAACCTCATAGGCTACGATACTGCCACTGCGCAAAGATAACCAGCCAAAGGAGACGTCTGAGTACTCTTGTGTCTGAGCTCCTGTGATCATCAGTGGTGGGATCAGCAGAACCCACTTAAAATCATCAAACTGCACAACGCTACACATAAACGGTTAAAAACAGCAGTTTTTAAAAGTGAAATATCAAATTGTGCATTTTATACCCAAGTTATATCGAATTAAAAGACAAAAACAAGAAGGGTCCCAGTTGCATGATGGGATACGAAGGGGCACAGACAAAAGAAGTATGGGTCTACTGTTGTGTGGGGGTTGGTAGAGGTCGGGGGAGGGTAACACAAGGTTCCCAAACAGAATCACCTTCACTTCCTCTTTCTTCAGCATGTCAATGCCGGCCTGGTCTCTGGTGTTGATGGACACCATCTCCTCTCCATTTGCTGAGATGTAGATCTGACCATCTGTCAGACATCCTGACAGGTTACACAACAGAAGCTTCACAACTTCAGGTTTGTCCTTACCGAAGTAACCAAACCTGCATCAAACACACACACCCACAGATTCAGACTTTGTACTGTTTGCACTGTGGTTGTTTGCTAATATAAAGTTGTGTGGAGACTATTGTTTCTTCACCTCAGCACTCTCTGTTCAGCTACGGGCCAGTCTATGTCAATATCAATATCCACACTGTGCTCGGGATTCATCTCATAGTACTTCATTTTTCCACCCTGTGAAATGTAACAAAAATCACAATTATGCAAGATACAAAGAGACTGATTGAGGATACTGATAATATGCTTTCTTGCCTATGGATTATTGTGTCAAGCTTTTTTTTTGGTCAGATATTATGTAGCTCATTAAGTTAAATGGTGGCCTTTACTCATTTTAAACCCCAAAATATTACCTGAAGAAGCCCTTGTTTAATAAGTTTTTTGGTAGCGAAGTAAAAAGAGCCATTTTCACATAGTTCTCCTTTCCAGTCCTGACGCCGCGGCCTGCAAGCTGGGTTCAGGTTCAATGGCTTAGTGCATTGGGAAGCTGGAATATAAATAAAAGGTTGGAGTCTCCAACATGCAATAATCTCTTATGCCCATCAAGGCTGCATTTATTTGATTTAAAAAAAAAAAAAAAAAAAAAAAAAAAACTAATTTTGTGAAATATAATTACAATTTTTTATATTTTAATACATTTTAAAACATAATTTATTCCTGTAATGGCAAATCAAAATTTTCAGTAGCCATTACTTCAGTACTCTGCTTCAGAAATCATTCTAATATGCTGATTTGATGATCAAAAAAACATTTCTTATTATTACCAATATTAAAAACATTAAGTTGTGCTGCTTAATATTTTGGTTTAAAATCAGTTAATTTTTTTGACGAAAAATTTGTGTCAATTTGTCAACATTTTTTTCACTGACAAAAACGAGACGATGACAAACTAAAACTCGTTTTGAATGACAAAAACTACGACGAAAATCTATTGACATTTTCATCAACAAATAAAAACAAGACGAAAATATTAGGGAGGGACGATTTGGGAGGAGATTCATTCAGAACGAGTCTGATGCGTGGTTAGGGAGGTTAGATACGTACATATGAACCGGTGGGACATAAGCTAACATACACTTGCTGCACGTCTCATAAAACGTTCAAAAATGTCAATATGAGGGAGTAAGAGGAGAGCAGACATATAGATAAATGGATAAACTCAATTCGGTCTCATTTTCTGAGCGCAGACACCGAAGCAGCGCCTCTCACACAGCGCATGAGTACTCTTTCGCGTCTCATGAACGGAGGAATACACACAAAATTGTGTTGAATTGTCTGTTTTGACGAGTATTTGCGTACACACACTCAGTTATGTCTGATGTGAATGTAAACAGCAGGCAGAATATCGGACGTGTATCAGTATATTGCATCCGTGCATTTGGTTTTAAAGGGACAGCAGCAGAATTTAGTTGCTATTGTCTGTGGCACTGATGTTAATCAAGCAACAACAAAAAAAAAAAACTCACTCACTGCTCCTGACTGAATCACTTTAGTAGCCCTAAAGATTTATCTAAATTTATTTATAGAAATACATATGTCTCTTTGAAAGAATGAAGAATGTGGTAAACAAGTTGTTATAAAAAAATGCATAATTAGCCTAATTAACCATTCATATTTCATTGAAAAAAAGACTATGTGCTTTATGAGAAGTGGTTTTAATTAATTTGAATAAAGGCATGCAGTTAAATCGGTGTCTATCTGATAAAACCTTAATATCAAACCTAGAGAATTTGGAAATTTTAGAGAAATGCTTAATAAATGCATTATAACTAAACCCATTAGATTTTAGCCGACTAAATTTACTGTAGATTTAGTCAACTAAAATCTTATGATATTTAGTCGACTAAAACTAGACGGATGACTAAAGTATGACTAAAACTAAATGACATTTTAGTCAAAAGATTATGACTAAAACTAAATCAAAATTCACACTGACTGTGATACATTTGTTTTCAGGATTCTTTGATGAATAGAAAGTTCAAAAGATCCCAATTTATTTTGTAAATGATTTTACCATCACTTTTAAGCAATGTGATGCTTCCTTGGTGAATAAAGATACTAATTTCTTTTTAAAAATACCGTACTGACCCCAAACCAAACATTTACAGAATGCACTCCAACAAACCTTTGTTCTTGATCTCTTTCCATCGAAAATGGTGTCGCCGGACCACAGAGAAGACGGAATCACACCCTTCTTTGGTGATGCAATCCACAGCCTCTTTGAGATGGTGGGGATGCAGACACGGAGATGTGGCCTGGATGTTACAGATGACGCCAACACCTGTGCAAGAACATTACATTAACAGCAACCACTCTGCTTTTGTTGTGTTCCATTTGTAGCCATTTAACTCGAAAAGAGTGGATTTCTGTGCTCCACCAACCACTATTTACTACACTGTCAAATTTACTGGCAGTTTCTGAGTCAGAATGTTTCATACAATTACCAAGAAACAGCAAGCAACGCGCTGAATTAAATGTGAAATGTTCAAGTAGATAAACAGCAATAGTGTTTTCTTGTAAAATGTACTCTTAATAACTGTTTTTATAAGTTTAAAAATGTATTTTTTACAGTATATTTTATACCATCTTTTTAAACTTCAGGGATCCAAAAAAGGAAAATTACTCAAGCCTTAAAGAGAATGTTCAGAAGGTTTTGAAGCTTGCAACCTTGAGGAACAAGCTGTGTTGTCTCTCTCTCATGTTTTTGTTAAACGGCAATAAATATAGTTCCCCAGAACCATATTTTCACTGAAAAAATCCTTACTTCCCAGGTAAATACCACAATAAGATGACATTATAAACATTCTTCTGTATCACTGCATGAATATTTGTCAGCTAAGGAGTCTGTTTTTCTGGTTTCCTTCACAATGCAAATAACAAAGACATGGTGAGTGAAACTATCCTGGTATGCAACAGCAAGTATGACAACTTGGTTACGTGGCTTGTTCCCTGTTTCTGTGTTTGTTTTACTCTAAAGGAAGCGGTAGCAGGTGGACACACTCGTTTTACAAGCTGTAGTTACACACCTTATATACAGAACTAACTGGTGCAATGGAATGTGACTGCAACAGAGCCTGTTATACAACCTGGGTTTAGTCTGCTGAACTCCTGAATGGTCTCCAGTGAGCTTGAGGAGTCTTGGGACACCTCTGTACTCCTCCTGTGCACCTGAGCCCCCCAAGCCCTGGCCACTCTCTCGATCTCATCATGATCAGTGGACACCCAAACACTGCAAAAACACAAAGAGCGTAAAGTCTAGCGCCACACAGCACAGCCAATCACCGAGCGACGTCTCATTCATTCACCTGTCAAACACACGAGAGTCCAGCGCTGCTCTGATCACCCATCCGATCAAAGGAACTCCTGCCAGGACCTTGATGTTCTTCAGAGGGATGCCTTTACTCCCTCCACGGGCGAGAATAAGAGCAGCGATGTGTCTTCGGTCATCCTTGTTGATTTTTCTTCGTTTTGGGTTGGAATTGTGCATAAGATTGTTATCATTCCGCTTTCGCTTACAGTGTTTACTAACTGCGGCCATTAGTGTCGCTAATCAACTAATATCACACAGTTGTACGGATAATAAGCAGGCAGGTAAAAGTGTATCTCAAGTCCAAAAGCAAACTGCAAGGCGTCGCTTCCATTCCAAAGCAATTTATCGTCTTTCCTTCTTTCTCTCCTCCTGGTGTTTTATGGCGGTTTGGCAAACCAACGGTGCATTAGCGCCACCTACTGATTAGGAGTGCGAGTCAGGATCATTTCTTTCCTTTCTGTCTCCTGGACATTTCATTATAACATGTTCTACATGATTACAATACGCACACTTTCCGGCTTCATGTCTCCCTGTTCTATTCAAAGTGCTATTATGACCAGCTCTAAACCTTGAGAATATGATTTCTTCATGTCTATTTTTATATTTACTTAACTTTACATCTCTTTGAATGCTATAAAACCATCTCCGTTCTTTCTTCTTCCCATTGTTTCTGCCATCTGTTCTTCACATGTTGTTTGAGTAAACATTTCTTTTCACTCTTACTATACTTTAACTGCATATCTAAGAAGCAATTTATCTACTCAAATAATCCATAAAGTGCACAGCTAGAAACCAACGCACCACGTCGTCGCTAACAATTCACCGTAATTACACACAAAAACGCGCAATTTTATTTAAACTCTGTTAACTGTATAATTGTATAAACATGCCATTATACTGACCTGAATCAAATAAAGAATGTATTATGAATAAAAAGTAAACAATTCACATGCTTTCATGGGAAAAGTAGGTATTTGGAAAATGAAATCTGCGCAAAATTACAGTTGTTTACGGTACGTTTGTTTCCAACCAGGAAATAAAAGCAAACATCTGCTACAAAACTAATTTCTTGCCATAAAAGTGATTGCATTCTGACAGTAGGCTTATTTTGTTTTTGCAGTAGCATGAACTTTATGTGGTTTATTAACAATTTATAGTTTTTATTTAGAAATTTAAAAGAAAATATTTGGCTTACACGGTGAACGCAAAAATCTTATCTATTTATTTTTTTACAATTTGTACAATATTAAGCAGTTTTAAAACATTTAGTCACTAATAGTTAAATATGCTCAAGTGGGGATAATTTTTTAAGAGGGTAAATACCGCCATATTTATTTGTTTATTAATTTACAATTTAATTCAATATTAAACAGCTTTAAATGTCACTCGAAGTTAGATGTAGTAAATTAGAGATACATTTTTAAACACTTTTCTATATTTTACTCAGGCATGTTTCATTTGATTTATTTTCTATATCTTGCTCAATATTAAATGTGATCCTGGACCGCAAAACCAGTCTTAAGTAGTATGGGTATATTTGTAGCAATAGCCAAAAATACATTGTATGGGTCAAAACTATCAATTTTTTTTTTTTTTTTTTGGTCTAATTGACAGGTTTTTTTTTTCTTATCTCTTTTAATTGTCTACGAAATCAAATACACTGATGAAAACTATTTGTATTCTGTAAATTTTTTTCCTATATTTTCCTAATTGTCAATTCTATGATAAATTTATATAGGTTATTACACTTTTTTTTTTCTAAATTTTTATCACAGAATAAGGCAGAAAATATATTGTATAGTTTCTATAGGCTACTGTAATACATGCTATATCAGTTAGCACTGCATCATTCAGATACTTTATTTATTATTACCCGGAGATTTTATTTATTATTACCTGACTTGAAAAACACAGGCTAAACCATAAACCGAGTATGAATGATACACTGCATGAGAGTGTTTAGCGCTCCGTAATGTTCACATCTCCTCATTTTGGATACGAATAAAACACCAGGTCATGCATAGACCTTTTTTTTTTTTTTTTTTTTTTTTTTAATTTAAATGTATATTTTGTTTGTTTGTTTGTTTTTTTCGCCTGAGCACCGCCCGAGTCTTCTCTCTAGCTGAGCAGATATCAACAGCGCAACTGGGGTTTAGGTTGCCAGGTTGAGGTCACAAATGGGTTGAAATTTGTATGATGTATCAATTGTGCGACTAGGATGCGTTTCATACAAGATCTGGCAACTGGGCAACCTTAGAATAATATATTGATGAGATCATTCATATAACAATGTTTGGGCCATGCAAATTACAGGAGTTTCCCGGGAGAAATAACAAAACGGGAGGGGTGCGGGAGATGGGTGTGAAATACAGGAGACTCCCGGGAAAAACGGGAGTGTTGACAGGTATGCGCAGGACGCACAGCCGAAGTAGCACGTCCGACTAAAAAGAACCAAATGAGTCGGTTCAACCAACTGTCGAAGTTTGCTGAGAGTTACCGAGGACTCAAAAAGAACCGAATGAGTCGGTTCAACCAACTGTCGAAGTTTACCGAGAGTTACCGAGGACTCAAAAAGAACCGAATGAGTCGGTTCAACCAACTGTCGAAGTTTGCCGAGAGTTACCGAGGACTCAAAAAGAACCGAATGAGTCGGTTCAACCAACTGTCGAAGTTTGCCGAGAGTTACCGAGGACTCAAAAAGAACCAAATGAGTCGGTTCAACCAACTGTCGAAGTTTGCCGAGAGTTACCGAGGACTCAAAAAGAACCGAATGAGTCGGTTCAACCAACTGTCGAAGTTTGCCGAGAGTTACCGAGGACTCAAAAAGAACCGAATGAGTCGGTTCAACCAAATGTCTAAGTTTGCCGAGAGTTACCGAGGACTCAAAAAGAACCGAATGAGTCGGTTCAACCAAATGTCGAAGTTTGCCGAGAGTTACCGAGCGAGTGAGTTGACGGTACTGGGACAAGCCTGAGGCACGTACTGGAAATATTCTTATTATGATTACTGCTATGAATTAACATTTTATTAAAACCTGCAAAAATAAATACATTTCAAAAATACATTTCACTACAGTTTATTGTGCTTGCAGATTACTTTTAAGTTGTTTAAGTGAAATCAATGAGTTTATAAGGTTTGTTCCTTCTTTATACTTTAGACATGTAGGACATATCCGCGTTTGTGCATCCATGTCTGTAATGTGTGCTGTAGCTGCGAAACCTTCAGGAATCTTATCAATATTGGTGGTATCTGATATAAAGGATCCGTGAATGAAACTGATCACAAACACCATTAACTTAAGTGAATGTAAGGCAGTAATCAGCAATATGCGTTCACATAATAACTTTTATTTGAATGTTTCAATATGTGTTGACACAATTGACTTTATTGGAATGTTTTATTGATACAACATGACATTGTTAGAAAAGAGAAGCGTAGTGACTGTGATAGATCATTGTTGGACGGTGTCAGGAACCGATGAATCGGCTTTTTGAACCGGTTCAATGAGCCGAACTGTCCGAAAAGAACCGGTTCAATGAGCCGAACTGTCCAAAAAGAACCGGTTCAATGAGCCGAACTGTCCGAAAAGAACCGGTTCAATGAGCCGAACTGTCCGAAAAGAACCGGTTCGCGGAAATGAATAGGACTTTGCATCACTAGCCCTTAACACACACTAAATCCACACTATAAGTGTATCCCATCAAGTAATGAATAGTTCGACACACTTGTGATCTTCATTTTCACTTCTACAAAATACAGGAAATGCATCTTTAAACCATCCTAATTCACAGGCGGGTATTTCGAGCATCGAACTTTTCTATTTTTAACCAATGAAATCAGTCTCCGTAGAGACCGTCAAAAATTGCCAGTGCCGACTATATTTCAAGTCGTCACGGCGGGGTATTGGGTAAAGTTTTCAATTAGCAATAATCGCGCCTCGGATAAACCTCATAGGCTACGATACTGCCACTGCGCAAAGCTGACACCCCTGCGTCCAGAGAGGGGACCTCACCAAACCACACACGCGTTCCCTCGACGGTAAGCACACTAACTATTCCCTCTCCTACACACAGGCTCACTGCGAAGGTAGATATGCAATCGAAGTGCTGCAGCAAAAGTACGTCGTGAAAAATGTGTGTTTTTATGTACGTTTTAAACAGAAATATAGACTATTGGTTAACCACGCGCAGTGCATGCTGGGATACACAGCAGTTTTCAAGTATACGATAAACAAAATCGTTTGCAAACGTAATTTCATAACATAGACGCACACGCGTAAATAAAAGGTCCGTTTCTCTGCAGTCAGTGTCAATGTAATGCTGTGATTCCTCAGTTTTCTCATCTATAAAGTGCGGATTGCTTTTAATGCAAGAACTGCAAGTGGCCACCAGAGGGCGGTATTTATCTTAAAATAATCATCCCCACTTGGCTATATTTACCTTTGAGTGATTAAAAGTGTGTAAATCTGTTTAAAACTGTGCTACATTTGGAATATAATTAATAACACGTATTTTAATGCGACATTCGCCAGTAGAGTGGGATGAGATTACTTTCAAGTTGTTGCTGCTTTTGATTCATAAGCTTCAACTTTACCTATGTCAAATGTTGCACAATATAAAACTCGGTCTAGTAACGTAGTTGTATGTGTCTTTATATCGTGCAACTATTCTAACAATATTATTCGGAACATAACTTATTTAAACGGTTCAGCATGCTAATTTTCGGGGCATTCACCATGTTCACTAAAAGTTTGACTGGCTTGTTCTTAACTACTCATTAGAAATACATACACAACACACATATGAGGCTAATGCAAATAGCATCAACAATCGTGTGATGTTTACCTGCCTAAATCATCAACATTGATCAAAGTTGCTCTTGCTAGTCGCAATGAAGCTTGGAGGAAAGGTTACTGCTTACGTCTTGTAGTTGCACAACAAACCACTAGAGGTCACCAACAAATGCAGCTTCACCAGATCACCACCAGAGGTCGCCACGAGCCCGGCATCACAATCAGTTATCCTGTAATAGTTCACTGAATTGCTTTCTTTTGATGATTTTTTATTTGTTATTGATTATTTTTGTGGATCATTTCAGCCTTATTCATAACCCTAATTCATTTATTAGGTTTCATTGATAGAGATGATTGAAATAAAAATCCTAGAGCTTTATTGAGCACATACAGTTTATTACAAATCAAATGAAAAATGACAAGTTAATTAAGTTTAATTAAATGTGAAACATATTGTCATTGTCCATAGTACATTGCATTTAAATACAGAGTTATACAGTGATAAATCGTGCAAAAATGGAAGAATTCTTAAAAATAAAGATTCTTTATTGGCATTAATGTTTCCATGAAGAACCTTTAATATCCACAGAAACGTTCCATTCCACAAGTTTTTTTTTTTTTTTTTTTAATAGAGAAAAAAGGTTCTTTGGGACCAGTAATGCTTCTTTTATGTCATTGATGTGAAAACCCTCTTTTGGAATCTTTTTTTTTTTTTTTTTTTTTTTTTTTAAGTGTAGTAACACATCTCTTTTTTTCCATATAGTGATGTAAATGCAAGTGTAACGGATTATCCAAAAAAAAAAAAAGAGCAGGGACTTGCATACATAACCAGAGAGAAGTCTATTTTTACTGGAAGGTTCAGTTATGATGTAAAACTAAAACAAAAAAAAAAAAAGTTAAAACTGAAACAGATTAATTTTTCACAATAAGTTCTGTAATATGCTTTTAGAAAATTTCACGTCAACTAATTATTTGTGGAGCTCTTTGGAATTGATTATTATTTGAGAATTAACAGTCATACAGGAAACTATCTATTATAATCAGAATTATAATGTCAAAAACAATTCATATATGACAGGATTGGCCAACTCTGGCCCTTGAGATTCACTTACCTGCAGAGAGAACCCTTATTAAACTAACCTGCCTAGCTTTCAAGGCCCTTGCGGTCTCAAAAGACCATAAGGCAATGTTTCCCAAGCCTGTCCCTGGAGGCACACCAACACTACACATTTTCATATACATATATGTTCAACGAATTGGCTCATTAGTAGACTTCAAGACCTGAAATGTGTTGGTCAGATAAGGGAGACATCCAAAATGTGCACTGTTGGTGTGCCTCCAGGAACAGGGTTGAGAAACACTGCAGTAGAGTGTCCCATTCATTATTTTAGATTTCAGAAGTGTGCTCGCTAGCGCCCCTCTCTGTAGCCACTATGTGTCCTGAATGCACTCTTGGTGAGCTCCACAGCAGAATTCTACCCAACAGTCAAAGCAGCATTACGTCACAAAAGAGTGGTTTTAGAGGAAGACCACAAGGGCTTAGGGTACCATTTGGGATAGGGCCTAGTAATCCTAAAGATCTTAATTAGCTTGTTCTGGTGTATTTTATTAGGGCTGAAGCTAAACTCTGCAGAAAAGTGGATCTTGAGAGTCAGGGCTGCCCCGATGGGAATGGACCTAAAGAAAGACAGGTGAAAATTGTAAACCAGGCATTTTGTCATGTAAGTTCTTGATTTGGTCCACCCTCAGAGATGAGGAGCCCCACTTTGGGCACAGCGAGAGTGGAATTGTTGAGGTGCATAGAGTTGCCCTTGGACACAGAGTTGTTCCGGCGCATGGAGTTCCTCTTGCGCAAATAGTTCTGGTGCAACAGCTTGCTCTTCAAGAGCATGTGGATCAGGATGGAGGGATTCTTGTCCAGCTTGCAGGCGCTGCAGCACGGGGTGGCCACCTTAACCATGTTCCCAAACTTTGAGTAGCCCACCGAGTAGCTTGTTCTGGTGGATTTTATTAAGGTTGGAGCTAAACTCTGCAGAAAAGTGGATCTCGAGGGCCAGAGTTTCCCAAAATGGGAATAATAAAAAAACAAAGGAAACCATAGAAAAGAGCATGACAAGGACCAAGAGAAAGACAAGGACTTAAAGAAAGACAGGTGAAAATCGCTAACAAGGCCATTTGTCATGTGACTGCTAGATTTGGTCCACCTTCAGGGGTGAGGAACTGCACTTTGGGCACGGCGAGGGCGGAATTGTTGCGCCGCATGGAGTTGCTCTTGCGCATAGAGTTGTTCCGGCGCATTGAGTTCCTCTTGCGTAAAGAGTTCTGGTGTGACAACTCGCTCTTCTGGAGCGTCTGGATCAGGATGGAGGGCTTCTCGTCCAGCTCGCGAGCACTGCAGTGTGGGGTGGCCACCTTGACTGTGTTCCCAAACTTTGAGTAGTCCACAGAGTACACGCCCTCTTCCTCGGTCACTATAGGCACGAAACGGTGGCCCCACTGGATCTCCTCGGTCACGTATGAAGTGCGAGCCTGAGTGGAGATGCCTGTGGTCTCCACCACACCTTCCAGGATCACGATGACCTCCAGATCGCTACACTGCAGCTCCATCGCTGAAAGATCGTACAGAGGACTGTCCTTATCGATGACATGACATATGATCAGGGGTGCCAACAGGAAGATGCTGTTGTCGGCAACTGCGCTTTCTGTCTGGACGTCGATCTGGTGGATGGGTATGACTTCGCCCTCTGGCGTAGTGGTCTTCCGGACTACTTGGAGGCGCACGACCGCGTTGATGATCATGCTTTTGCGCAGATCACCCACCCGGATCATGAAGCACAGGCGGTTGTTGCGCACGGCAATGACGGCATGGCGGCTGAAAATGAGGGTCTCGGCACGCCGGTGGGACTGGGCGGTCTTCATGAAGATGCAGCCCAGCATGACAGCATTAATTATTAGGCTGATGATGTTCTGTAATATGAGTACAGTGATGGCTGTGGGACACTGCTCTGTTATCATACGCCCTCCAAATCCTATTGTTACCTGCACCTCGATGGAGAAGAGGAAGGCAGAGGTGAAAGAGCTGGAAAAGATAAAGAGAAAAGACCAAAGAGTATTAGGCTTGTAGAACTATTAAAATAAGGGGAATAAAACAAACGAGTAACAACATTATCAAAAAGAAAAAAAAAGCTAAAGAAAAAGTTCTTTAATGGTTTCTATTTAATATTATGCATATTGAAATGTCTCTTATGATTTTGAAATGATTTTTTTTTCAATTCAAAATTCTCTGATCACTACATATTTCCCATAATTAATAAATAAATAAATAAATAAATGTCAGGGTTGTAGTGATTTTTACTAATAATTTGTGGTAAATACAAATAAAGTAGGTTTTACTAGTGTTGCAGGATTTAGGCAACAGATTTTCACTTTATATAACTTACATATAATATAATACTTTCTCTCTCTCTCTCTCTATACAATTAAAATCCAAAGTAGTTTTAAGTTTTTACTTTTTTTTTTTTTAGATTATTTCAGTTAATAAATTAAGTTTTTTTATATATAGGCAATTTGTAATTATTTAAATATAATTTTAAATATGTAATTATATGGCCTAATCTCTAATATAATTATATTTTTTTGTTTTAAAATGTAGAAAAGTAGTAAACATTTACACAAATGTAAGAATGAAGAAGAATGAGTTGTTATATAGTAAATTATTCTTTATATAAATATATATTTCCCTCTCAATAAATTCTGCTTTATGCTGTACTATGGAGCTGAACTGACAACATTTTTTTTAACTTACTATTTACTGTAATTAAATTAAAATATATCTGTCTTATTTCATTTTTATTTGTTTATTTTATTTTATTATTTATTTTATTTTATTTTATTTTTATTATATTTTATTTTATTATTTTTTTATTTTTATTATGTTTATTAAAATATTAATTTAGTTAGGCTACATTAATTTAGTTTGAACATTATTAGTCTCAATCTGCACAAACATAATGCAGTCAAGGCAGGCTCATGTCTATTACTTATAATTTTTTATAATAACTAAAACGGCTTGAGCACACTTACTTGACATTAGTGACACACTGCTCTACGCCAGGTTTACGGTTACTGTCCAGATCTCCGTGCGCAAAGGCCACCAGCCACCAGAACATCGCGAACAGCAGCCAGCTGCACAGGAACGTCATGGAGAAAATCACCAGGGTGAAACGCCATTTGAGATCCACCAAAGTAGTGACCACGTCCTGCAGGAATCTGCCCTGCTCGCGGATGTTCTTGTGCGACAAGTTGCATGCGCCGCTCTTGGCGATGAAGCGCGCTTTGTTAACGCGGTCCCTGAACACAGGCTTGCGGGGAATCGGCGACACGAGCGCCGGGGAGAACGCGAACTCTTCGGGAATGATGCTTTTGCGCGGCAGCATTATTTGAGCAGGTCACTGCAAACGGTCAGGAAAAAAGACTCTCCATTCAACGACTGTCAAAAGCGCAGCTCCAGTTCAATAACCATCCTGCATCTGCCCTCTAATTCTATTCAGCTAGAATAAACTAAAGTAAAGAAAGTTATTTTGCATCTATCAGACCTTAATCTAGGTTCTTGTGTCAGTTTATTCAATAAACACCACATAAACATCAGAACACACTCACCGCGTAAAGGCTTCAAAAAGTATCTTTATGATGATTGTGCTGCGCTCTTACAGGACTTTACACACATGGGCGGTACATCACTGTCCTGCTGCCTCCGAGAAACATTCACCCTGGAGAGAAGAGGCTAAAACTACTTTAAAACATTTAATGAACTAAATCCGCCCTTGTATAAAAGATTAAAAAACCTGAAAATACTAAATCATATAAACAGAGTTAGTCATAGAATAGCTATAGCCTATATAAAATAAACTATATAATAGGAGCAGATAAGCTGGCAGTCACAGAATAATTGCAGGTCAGGACATTTTACAAGTTTGAGAAATTTAAATGGATAAAAAACAATGTGTGTATCTGTGTTAGTGCAATGTAATGAGTTATTGTAAGAGTGCAAGGGTTTTCAAACTGGGGTCTGGAGACACCTGAAGGCCCCAAGGGGGCGCTAGAAAGACTACGAAAATGTATTTTAATTTTGATTAGTTTTTAATTGTAAAACACTTCTATTTTAGGTAACAGGTAACTTTTTATACTTTTATATTAAGGTTAATTATTCGACACATTTATGGAATGCATTGTTTATTCTGCTACAGTAAAATTATGAGATTAATTGTGAATGTTTTAACAGTAATATGAAAATAACAGTAATAAGCCTAAATGTGCCCATTGTTTTTTAATTAAAAAAATGATTAAATGATCATCCTTTCTTCTATGAGACACACACTTAAGAATAAGTTAAAAATAGTTGGAATCTGAGGAGTTTCTCCTCAGTGTTGTCTTTAGCTGCTCAAGGCAATGTTCTCTGTAAAACTGCTTTGGAATGATATTTATTGTGAAAGTGCTATACAAATAAATCTGAATTATTAATTTTTTTCTAGAGGTTTATATATCTAACTTTATCCTAAAAGAGAGTAGGATAAAAGACACTGTCAACTTAATACAAATTAAACATCCAGATAGTTTGCTTTGGCTTCAGTACATTTCACAATCTAAAGTGCAACTATTTATTTGTTGTCTTTATAATATCACACTTAATATGTTTCTCTCACAGTATAAATGGGTTTCTGTATATCTAGGAATTTTAGGAAAGAGGCAAGATATAAGCATATTTGGGAGTCCTTGGCATCAAGTTCCATGAATTAGTCAAAATGTGAACAGAAGGGGGCGCTGTGTAGCAAACTATTTTTGTTTTTCTACCCAAGGGACTTAAAAGTAATGCAAAAGTTAAATTTAACACTTGTATTCCCTTTTTCTTCACCATTTAGTAAATAGTTTTCAGTTTTATAATTGTTTACAAATTTCGCTAAATATTAGTGCATATGCAAAGACACTCAACAGAAATAAGTAGCCTAAACACACAAAGAAATTTTATTTTAATTTCATGTGTAAAAAAAATCAGGCACACAGAACAATGCTGTTAAATGCTTATGATACAAATGCCATATTAATTACATAGCCCTATGTACATTTAAAACAGTCCATCATGACTAACATGCAAATACCTGCAATTTGCAGTAACTACAAAAAAAAGCAAAAAAAAAAAAAATTGAAATGTTTTTGACTGAAATGTGCTGCTGTTCACTCGCACTGAAGTTTTACGTCATGTTTACACATCACCAGAGTGTGTAAAGCGTGTTTTGCGCACATGGTTGCGTTCACAAGTTACTGGAATATCACTGCTCAAGTGTAACTTCACAGCTCACTGCAAATATTCATCAAATCACTGGCCCTGACAGTCAGCGTCCACTGAACGGAACTATTTCCCACAGTGATCGCAGCTATGCATCATTTTACTGCAGGGACAAAGCATCACTTACAACATATTGTTTAGATCATCTTTGGTTGTAACTTCCAGAAAGCAGAGCAATCAAATAAAGAAAGCTGAAGGTTAAAAGGTAAAAGTGAGGTGAGGGTACAGACTGGCACTCCATTAAAGGACGAGGAGAGAAACAAAGGATGTTATGTGTACAATATATCGCTTGGCTGTACAAAGACTGGAGACTCGTTTTGACATCCCCATAATAAAACGTCATAGCGGCTTAGGAGAGAGAAATCACATGGTTTGAAATTATATTTAACTTGTAGTGTACTTGGAAAAAAGTGTAGGCCTGTTGAGTATCCATAAAAATATAATATAAACATTTTATGGTGTTTTTATTGGGTGAATCTCATGATAAAATGACTAAATGAAAAAAAATTATAATTATTATGATTATTATATTACATTAAATATTTGTTTGTGTGTGTTGGTATATATATCTCACACACACTACCAGTCAGTTTTTGAACAGTAAGATTTTTAATGTTTTTTTTTAAAAGAAGTCTCTTCTGCTCACCAAGCCTGCATTTATTTGATCCAAAAACAGTACAATTTTGAAATATTTTTATTCAAAATAACTGTTTTCTATTTGAATATATTTCAAAATGTAATTTATTCCTGTGATCAAAGCTAAATTTTCAGCATCATTAGTCCAGTCTTCTGTGTCAGAAATCCTTCTAATATGCTGATTTGCTGTTCAAGAATGCTGTTCTTCTGAGCTTTCTATTCATCAAAGAAATCTGAAAAAATTCTACTCAGCTGTTTTCAACATAATAATAATAATAATAATAATAATAAATGTTTTTTTGAGCAGCAAATCAGAATATTACAATGATTTCTGAAAGATCATGTGACTGGAGTAATGATACTAAATTCAGCTTTGAAATCACAGGAATAAATTACATTTTAAATATATTCAAATATTTTAAATAGTAAAAATATTTCAAAATTTTACTGTTTTTGCTGTACTTTGGATCAAATAAATGCAGGCTTGGTGAGCAGAAGAGACTCAGAGTTCTCGTGAAATTTCCGCTCTTAGGGTTTTGGATAAGGAGCAAATGTTTAAAACAGAATATTACTGAACTAAGACTGACACAAAATTGTCACCAAAGAAAAAAAAAAAACTAAAAATAAGTTTTTGGCTAAGTAATTTGCATAAGAGGAATACAGTACAAAGTATAAAATACAATCAGTTTTGTATATAGGGTGTGAATAACACAGGGTTGATCTGCTGGACATTGCAGGACTCCCCAGAAAGTGAGGGCTCACGATTCTGTCGAGAGTACAACCACAGGCATGTGAGGGTGCAGGCTTTGGGGAGCCAGCTATATTTGTCCTCCTTCCCTAAATCTGTATCAGCAATGCACTTCAGACAGACAGACAAGAGCGTCAGGCCTCAACCGGACAGACGTGCTCTGTACAGTGTTGGTACTAATCAAAACACAGTAGATAAATGCTTATTGCTTATGCGTTTCAAAGTACACGCGTCATCAACTTGGAAAAAGAGCCGTAAGGTAAGAAAATGCTAAAAAAGAGTATAATACTGTGCTTAGGGTTCATATAAAACAATAACAGTTCAGAGTCTGTGTGTAGTTGAGTCTTTTCCAATGCAACTGCCAGAAATGGCTGCCATTTTTTTTTTATAAGGCCAAAAGTGGTATAAACCAATGTGGTGACGGAGATGAGTGACTCTACATGTCGGCTTTGACGAAAGATGCAAATAAGCTGTCCTCTTGTTCCATGAGAATCTCTGGTTTTCCATACTCCATGATGCTTCCTCGCTTCATCACAATGACTAGATCAGCCGTCAGGATAGTGTGGACACGATGCTGTGGAAAACAGGCACAATCAAGCAGATGCATGCAAATGTATTTCTATTAAAGCATCACCTTAGCTGTCGAGATTATGTTTAACTGTGCTCCTTTGTTGCTCAAATCACTGCAGGATTCTTTAATCAGAGTAAAACATCAAGCTGCTGTTTACAGGATAAATGAAAACCGGCTTGAGGGAACGTTACAATCGTCTTATCCATTTCTAGTGCACAAAATGGTAGCAGATGCAGGCCTTTAATTTGGTAAAACTCACAAAGGGCCCTGAAATAACTTGACCAATCTATTATAAACACCATTGGCGACACTCCTAGAATAAAAGAAAGCATAGCATCATTTTTACTATTTATTTACAATTATAGTTTTTATTAATATTTTAATTTTTTTTGTGTATATTTTAATTTTAGTTTTAGTATGTTTATGTGTTTGTCATTTTTATTAGTCTTGAGTCTTTCTCTGCGGTTTTAATTATATTTTTATGCTAGTTTTTTATAATTTTAGTTCTCTACTTTCAACAATTAGTAGCTGAGGCAATATTGTTAATTTTACTTTAGTTTTTCATCAGTATTTATATTTCATTTGTTTTATTTCAATTAAATTAATTAAACAATGTTTTTAATAGTTTTTTTTATTTAACAACATGAATTTTAGTTTAGGTTTTCATCAATATTTATATTTTATTTGTTTTATTTCAATTATTTTAATAGTTTGTTTTATTTATCATATCATATTATTAATCATATTGAAAAAATAATAAAATAAATATTAAAAATTAAGAAATATATACGTTTTAATCTAAAATCTTCATGTTGAAAAAAAAATTACTAGTCAAATACTAGTCAGCTGGCTTTAGAATAGGGTTAGTGACTGCGCTATAGGTCGCACATATAGGAAGCTCTTGGTTACCAACCAATGTGGCAGGGCTTAGGCACCTAGAGGCGGAGCCAAAGCACGGTTACTTGTGCGTCCGGACTAAGATGCTGAAGAGGCTGTCCTCCTGTGCCAAGAGGTTAGGAGCGCTGTCGCACTCTATCAGAGTCCCAGAGGAAAACACCAGCACCTGCTCCGCCTCCAAGATGGAGGAAACCAGGTGCTGTGTCAGAAGAAGAGAGATGGGTGGACAAAGAAGAAGAAACAAGAGAGGGAAAAAAAGTGATGAGGGTGAGGAGAGGAAAATGGATGAAAAAGTGCAGCAGACAGAGATCATGCATTTATTAGAGCTCAGTCGTGTTCTGATACAAACAGAGGCAGAAAGGTCATTTTTGTGTATCTGTGGCTCTGAATGACAGTTTACAGTACAAACTTTAGACTACCATGGCTGCAGGCTTATAATATTCTTATGAGACAATGTGTTAATGCCAAAAGATTGATAGTCACTGATTATCAGCTGTCAGGAGTGGTGAAGAAAGACAAGAACAGAGAAAGGAGTGGAGATGTCGAAGCCTGGCAAGTAGGGATGGGTATCGTTTACATTTTATCGATACTGATACTGATACTGATACTGCTTATCGATACTATTTGGTGCAAAAATATATGACGTGAAAAGTTATTTTAATACTGCTGAACTTTAGCAACTGTATTAAAGTTCTTCAGTCAAGAGCAGTGAGATATTTTTCTCTTTTGTGTTTTATTTTATTAACATTAAATGAATAGTTCACCCAAAAAATGAAAATTGTGTCATCATTTATTCACTCTCAAGTTGTTTTAAACCTGAATGCGTTTCTTTCTTCTGTTGAACATAAAAGTTATTTTGAAGAATGTGGGAAACCAATCAGCTGCTGGTTCCCAGTGACTTACATAGGATTTGTTTTTTCCTACTATCAAATTCAATGTGGACCAGCAACTGTTTTGTTACCCACATTCTTCAAAATATCTTCTTTTGTGTTCAGCACAAGAAAGAAATTAATACAGGTTTGGGACAACATGTGAGTAAATAATGACAGAAAATAAATTTTAGGCTGAACTATCCCTTTAATGACAATCAGCAGAATGTTTACTGTCCCTTTAAGACCTGCACGCATCTGTTTTCTCTTAGGTGTTTACTTTCATTTTAGACATAACCAGAGCCTATACATAAACCTTGTGTGTTTTGACAGAATTAGTGGAAAAGATAACTTGGTTGAGGAATCAGGCGCTGTTTGACAGGCTTTTTGGTGTGCGCGCTTCAGGTGTACGGGCTCAGAAAATGCACACATCAGAACAGCACGTGAATGAAACGTTTAACCCGCAAGGCTTTAAAGCACATGCAAATAATGTTCTTTTGTGATTGCGAATAAGTGCAGTGTCCCGTGAGAGTAACTCTACCGCTGAGTTAACACTGATGTGAATGTAGCCTATGTGGCGTTGTACAGTATATTGATACGGTGGCACCAGAACTGCAGCTGAAAGAGTGTATAGCAGGATACTACGATATTTCTTCAAAAGCAGATCGTGGAGACATTTTTATCGTCCACGATCAAAAATCGTCATATCGCGCACCCTTACGCAAGCCCACACTTTCGAGCGTTTCACTCTTACCGCGATGACTGATTGCACGCAAACACACACACGCACGGATATCACACGCACGTCAAGCAAATGAAGGCCACATTATTCAGTGAAGGAAAATCACAAGCAGCAGCTTCTAATTCGCCATTAACATTGAAGTATACGGAGATAAAACAATGCAAGTATCGATAACAGTATCGTTTGCCTTGACCCAATTACGTACCGGTTCAAAAAAATACCGGTTCTCGGTACCCATCCCTACTGGCAAGCATTAAAAGTCCTTTTTTTTTATCCCATTAAAGATCTATTTCTGTATTGTTTTGAGTATTTCTGTACCCATTTTAATATAGACCAGCATATTTTAATATAGACCAGCAAAAAAAAGTTCATTAAGGCTAACTTACCGCTATAGTGACAACCGTCCGATCAGCAAAAGCAGTCATCACCACTTTCTGAAGAATATTTTCCTGTTGAATTTGCCACAAAAGATATTTTAATACCGAAAAACAAATTTTTTTTTCAACAATAGCATTCAAAATGACATTCTTTCTTAAACAAGACCCAAACAAGATGAAATCAAAATTGACCCCATTTTAATACAATCCAATCAACTAAGGCGAATTTCAATATTATGACAGAAGTCATTTTGTCATAATTTCAACTTATGAATGTGAAAAAAGTGAAAGTGACTTTTTTCATAATTCTGATTTTTTTTTATCTCACTATCAACTTTGTCATAACTTCATTCTGTCACAATTACTGTATGACAGAATGAAGTATTTTTATCCAATAATTTAGAATTTTTGTCACAATTGCCTTTTAATCTAAAAATTTAGATTTATCTCATAATTTCGACTTTTGTTATAATTTTGATTTATCATAGTATGATTTTTTTCTTATGGAATGGAAAAGGTCATCCATAGAAGTAGATGTGGTTGTACCGTGGCCATGTCTATAGAAGCTGTTGCCTCATCCATAATTAGAATGCTGCTTTTGCGGACAAAGGCTCGAGCGAGACAGAAGAGCTGTCTTTGTCCCACGCTGAAGTTCTCCCCTCCTTCTGTCACCACAGCGTCTGGGGAAAGACATACGTACAGCATGACGCTTTACAGCTGTTCAGATTTACCAAATATCACTTTTAAATAAAACTGAATGCTTCTGGTCATCATGAGAAGAAAACTCAGAAAACTCCAGCATTTCATTGCAATAGAAAATTTCCACTCAGTGTCAAAATCATGAGGTGACTGACATCATGGTGTCAACTGATCCTGATAAGGGCTGAACAGTTGGAGAGGATCATTCTTACCCAATCCTCCTGGGAGTGCTTTCACCATATTCTTCAACTGAGCGATTTCAAGCGCTTCCCAAAGCCTGTCATCAGTGCAAGTGCGCTCAGGGTCAAGATTTAACCTAAAAGCACACACAAAGAATTACTAGACATTCAGATCACCCAAAATGAAAGCTGCCATCATTACTCATCCTTATGTTGCTACAAACCCATAAAAAGACAAAAGGAGACATTTAGCACAATGTTCATGCTGCTCTTTTTCTCACAACAAAAGAAGACTGGGGCAAAAAAGCACCATAAAAATACCAGAAAAGTTGTCCATATGACTCGTGCTATATTCCAGTCCTCTGAAGTTATATGATAATTTTGTGTAAGTAATAGTATCAATATTCAATAGTCAATGGTTATTGAGTGTCTTGTCACCAGTAATCATTGACTTTTTGACATGCGGTATTTTAAAAGCTTGGTGTAAGTAAGATTTTATTATTATTTTTAGTGCTTTCTGTTCTGTGTATATTTATTATGTATATATTTATTATTTATTATAACACACACATGCATGTATATATTTAAGAAAAATATGTTATGTTTATATATTAAAGATATTTATATATAATATAAATTATATGAAAATAAATATATACATGTAAATGCATGTAAATATTTTCAAAATATATACTGTATGTGTATTTATATATACATAGTACACACACATATATTATGTAAACAAAAACTTTTATTTTGGATGTGATTAATCGTTTGACAGAACTAATTTTTAAATAAATGACATTCCTTTGAACTTTTAATCCTGAAAAAATGCATCACTGTTTCAACAAAATTATAAAGTAGCATAACTGTTTTCAACATTAATAATATGTTTCTTGAGCACCAAATCAGCATATTACAAGCAGTTCAGAAGGATCATGTGACACTGGAGTAATGGCTGCTGAATATTCAGAATATAATTAATATTTTAAAATATATTAAAATAGAAAACAGTTACTTGAAATTGTAATAATATTTCACTGTTTAACTGTAATTTGGACCAAATAATTACCATTATTGTGAACATAGGAGACTTTCAAAAACATTAAAAAATAACCTTCACTTTCATTGTATGGAAAAGAGCAGCTTGGACATTCTTCAAAATAACTTTTTTTCTTGTTCCACTTAAGAAAGATGTGAGACATTACATCAGCTTGAATAAATATGGCACAATTTAATTTTTTGGATGAACTTTCCCTTTTAATTATTAAAAAGGGAAATATAGTGTTAATGCACCCAATGACCATAAAACAAAATGCTAATGAACCCATATTCACATCCATTTTTAACACACTGGGAAATGGATTTTACATTTTCCGAAATTAAAATCAAGGAAAGATTTGCTGTACTAATAATTTGTACGCTCTGTCTCCTGGGCCCACAGATCCATTAGGCCTGCTTCGTTTAAACATTGTCATGACAACAGCTTGCCCAAAACCATTCCCAGACGACTTGTGATGGTGGTTCGGTTTTATTTTCTTTCTTATCCCTTGGCGGCCTCTTTAAACAAACCCCATATGCTCACTGTCTTCAGAAACAAACATGACACTTAGTATCCGTGAGAAGTTCAAACAAGCTCGGAGCCAAGGACTCTTGTAGATACATATTGAACATCCAGTGAAAGAAATACTTAACACTGTTTGGAAAGAAACATATAGGGGAATAAAATACTAAATACATAAGTATGTATAGCTTATTCTGAGAACAACAGAGTTATGCAATGCCAATAAATCAAAACACCCCATATTTCACATCCCGGGGGTTCCTGTGTTTTGTAAATGATCTGTGTTTATGCTGAACTTCTGATAAAAAATGTCAGGCAGGAAGTGCATGTTTATAGTCCCTGGTCTTGTCTGTTTGGGTCAGTTTAGCCCCAGTGAGTGCGTGTGAGGTGCATGCATTACGCAGATACAAATGTATTTTTGTGTCTGTTTGTATGTTTGAGCGAGCATGTTTGCTTGTTTATACCGGATGGAGCCGCTGAATAGCACTGGATCCTGTAGAATGATTGACAGACGAGATCTCAGGGTTTGGAGTGGAAGCTTGTAGATGTCAATGCCATCAATAACTATCTTTCCTAGAGCAAAAAAAGATCATGACACACAAATTTTGAATTAGATTTCATTGTCATATTTTCATTTGTCATTAGTTTGTTTTAGTTATTTTGTTATGTGCTTTTATTGTTTTATTTATATATTTAGCTTTAATTTATTTTTTATTAATTTTAGTACTTAAACATTTTATTTTAGTTAGTTATCAAAGCAATATTACTAATTTTTGTTTGTTTTCAAGTTTTTTTAATTATTATTTTTAGTATTAGTTTATTCTTTTTGTTATTTATAGTTGAACAGTTTTTAATAGTTTTAGTTAATAACAACACTGGTTTATATTTTATATTTAGCACATATTAATTGAGAAACTAAACTGATGTTTGTATTTATTATTTTTTATTTTCTATTTATTTTTTTTTAGAACATTTTATATTTAGCACATATATTTGATATTTGTATTTATTTATTTATTTTATTTTCTATTATTATTTATGAATTATTATTTTAATAACGTAATTTTAAATTTTGCACATTAATTGAGAAACTACACTGATATTTGTATTTAGTTATTTATTTTTTATTTATTGTTATTATTATTATTTTTTTTATAACAAGTAACATAGTAATGTAACTTCAGTTAACAATAACAACACTGGTTTATATTTTATTTTTAACACATAATAATTGAGAAACTACACTGAATATTTGTTTTTTTGGTTAAACAATTTAAAAGGTGTTTAAAAATGGTGATCAGTTACAGCACATAAAACATACACTTTCTATTATATCAATATAATTTTAATATTAAGCCCATAGACGTGTTTTGCATCAGCTACTCAGATATTTAACATATCTAGCTATATAAGATGGCTATATTTAGCTCCTCACAAAATCTCAAACTAATCACAATAACATTTCTTCTTCTTTCCCTAAAGGATTTTTTTATTAGATTTGGGTGTTCAGGTCAGTTCACAGTAACTTGACTTTAATACATAATGGTCTGTAGTGGATATCAGGAGACCAAACACAGCTCTTAAGATTTTCATTTTAGCTTTATATGGACACAGTGAAGAGAGAGTCTGTGCACTTCTAATTTAAAACATCTCTTACAGCCGTGCTCATGTGCACAAAACAGCATGAACTGTTTGATTTGGCTAAAGATTTATTTTGACAAAGAAAAATGTGGTAATGTTACACGCTGGATGATAAAACTTAACTGTGGTGTATTTTTGTTTGTCATAATAATAAAATCAACATCCCAAAAATAACACTACTTAGTTATTTATAGCATTGTTTTAATTCTTCTACATCATTTTTTTAATTACGAAGGAAAGTAGAGAAAAAAAAAATCAATTTTGAAAAGCATTAGAGAACATTGTACCTAAATATATTGCATGATTTAGACAACATAGTTTTTTATACACTTTCTGTTTGATATCTTACAACAAATGAAGCTATAGTTCCGTTTTAAATCAACCAGACTAAGAAATTCTGTCAATAATGACAGTAAGACTCAACAGATCTCTATGGTTAATGTCTAAGTGTGACATCATGGCTGCTTGTCAAAGTGACAGTAACCAGAAGGTAAAAGAACAAACAACTCGGGCAAAGAAATAAATGTTTCTAGGGTAAGCAGCTGAGGACATTAAAAATAGCTTTTCTTTTAATATTTTCCTAACTCTTTTTTTCTTCTTTAGGGATCCACAAGGGTCAGCGTCTCCCCAACGGCGAGCTTGACACACATCTGAGTGCTGTGATGCTCAGTGAACCATAATATTTCATTAAATAGAGACTTGGAAGATGTCCTGGGAAGACCTACCTTCAAAAACGTCCACCATGTTGAAGAAGGCCAGAGACAGCGAAGACTTTCCACTGCCCGTTCTGCCACAGATGCCCACCTGGGACAAAAAGAACAACACGTAAGCACTTGACACAGCCTGACATTTTCAGATTGCTTTTGTATAAACATGCCCAGGGCTGCTGTTCTCCTAAATTACACAAAGTAGTGCAGACAGTTACAGTTCCCATGTCACAACAAGAAGCCATCTGTGCTTTCATACTCATATAGTGAGAGCCAGGGCACCTATTAAAAACAAGTTAGACTAATAAAGATAAAAGCTTATGACGGAATTGCAAATTGCGTGGGTTTTGCTACACTGTGTTTCGCAGTGCAATGAGAAAATAAACACCACAGTGACAAAACCACAACTGAGTGTTATGTGTTACAACAGGTCGATTGATATCAGGACTGCCGAATGCTCATTGCTCACTGCTTTGGTTGGAGGTTGTGACATCTAGGACCTTTTTAATGATAATTTTGAGTGTAACAGACAACATACAACATAGACAGACAACATAGCTTAAGAGTAATAATATTTTTAAATTATTTTAGAATTATTAATATACTATTATAGTATTTATTAATAATTTGAATTAGCTTTTTTCTTCATTTTAATTGTAGTTTATGTTTTAGTAATTTTATAATGTGCTTTTATCATTTTTATTAGTTTTTGGATTTTTTATATTTCTATTTAGCTTTAATTTTTTTTAACATTTTTATTTCAGTTTTAGTTTTAACTAGGGCTGTCAAATCGATTATACACAATTATTCGCAATTAATCACATCCAAAATAAAAGTTTGTATTTACATAATATATGTATAAATTATGTATTTATATATACATAATATATATATATATATATATATATATATATATATATATATATATATATATAAATACACACACATACATGTAATATTTAAGAAATATATGTAAATTGTACTTATAAATCATATATAATGTGTATATATATGTAAGGGATAATCAACGGCTAGCCGTGCATTAAAGGATTTTAATGCACGACGTGGAGGCAAAGAACCGTCCGACGCAAAGTGCATTAAAATCCTTTAATGCAAGGCTAGCCGTTGATTATCCCGCTTATTCCATGGTCATTTGCCAAGTAATAGACAAGTTAAAACTTGTCTTGCTCTTTGCAGTGCAATATTTGAACTAATGGGTAAAAATTAGTTATTTTCATCAGTTACGGCTCGTTAGCGCTAGCATTCTGCCAGCTTCAAATCAGACACAGAGATGAAATAGTGTGATAAGACCACATTTATTTGAATGAATTATAGCATGTATTTCAATTAATTATCGATCAAGAGAGAGAGGACAGTTGTGTGTACCTGCTTGCTGCGTCTGCGCGTCTCTCTCTACAAAAAAAATTACTTAAAAATTACAGCGATTTTATCACCTCGTTGCTGGGGAATATAATGTAGTGATCTAGTATCTATCTTTTACTTTATTAATAAAAATCGCAGGGAAGCGTTGGAAGTTTATGTGTGTGTGCAGCATAATCTGCGATCTCTCTCTCTCTGCGTGTGTGTGTGTGTGCGAGCAAGTGATGCGTGTTGGTTAGTGTGCATCAATTAAAGCAGCACATTAATATGGAACGGTGATTAAACTGACTTGGAACTACCTGTGCATTAAATGGTTATACTGCATACCTGCCAGCCAATCAGAATCCAGTATTCAGACAGACCATGGAATAAATATATATATATATATATATATATATATATATATATATATATATATTTACACACACACACACACACATAAATATATTTTTAAAAATATATACATGTATGTGTGTGTATTTATATATACATATAAATATACACAGTATACACACATATCTTCTAAACACAAACTTTTATTTTGGATGCGATTAATCACGATTAATTGATTTGACAGCCCTAGTTTAGGTCAAGTAAACCAAGTTAACTTCAAGGTCAAGTTAAATATTTATTTTAGTTGCCAACACAACATTTCTAATTTCCATTTAAGTTTACATTTAAATATGCATAAATGATGTATGTTTTATTTTAGCTTCATTTTAATTATCAAAAACAATTTTTAATAGTTTTAGTTAACAATAACACCACTGATTTATTGCTTAGTAAACCCATATTGAATAGCTCATTCACCATTCTTGCCTATTCATACAACATCAATGAAATATTTCACTTTAGAATTAAGATTGATAAATTGAAGTAAAAAATAGATGCAGAAGTAAATAAATGTTTTTGAGAGTGGCTTGTTGTGTACCTTTTGCCCAGGGTTGATGTGTGCGTTGACGTGTTTGAGGACGGGTTTGAGCATGGTGTCATAACGGACACACAGATCATGGATCTTTATCTCTCCCTGCTGCGGCCAGTCTTCCGGTACCTGGGAGACATCTGAAATCAAAGTGAATAAAATGATTTAGACTGTCATTTTATATATTCAATACACTATAACTGTTAAGAGATAAAATATAGTAAATCTGACATATCCGATTGATCACGTGACCTCAACATGACAGTCATCGTGAAGGGCTACCACCTTAGAATAAAATAACTTTTCTGGAATCTCAAGTGAGCACACATCATTTTATTACTGTTCATTTCTTTAGGTGCAAACCCTTTTTAAGTGTAAAAAACTTACTGCATCTTTAACCTTTAAAGCATGTTTATAGATATAATTTAGTTTACAGAATGTTCCTTTCTGCCCAGTCAGTGGATTAAGTGCCACCACACATGACTTTATCTGAGGAGAGTATAAAGTACACATAACACTGATACATCAATGGCAACAAAAACCCAGAAGGCTGCAAGTGAGCACTTTAACAATCTGCAATTAACACAGCTATATATGGTGTCCAAATGTCAAAGTTTAATCTCATACCTACTGCTATCCAGCCCAGTTTTCCATTATGTCACTGAGAAGGAGATGGAGAATAAGCTATTTGTGTCAGGTCGCTCTGTCATAATGTACTAAAATGTGAGAAAATGCACATGTTGCAGTGCTTTGGAAGCCAGAAATATGGGCTTTTATCTCGTAGGTCTAAATCTTAATTTAGAGTCTAACTAATACTCAGGATAATCATTAAAATCTTTTTTTATTTTATTTTTTTTATTACAAAGATACTAAAAGTGTCAGGAAAGGATTTATTACCCATGGATCCTTCATAGTTCTCAGATTCTGTGCTGAGGAAGCTGTTGACCTTCTTTACCGCAGCCATCTGGACCTCCAGGTCTGCCAGATTCCTCACCACCCAGTTCAGGTAGTTTGTCACCTTAACACAAAGCATGTTGAGGACTTTTAAGTGCTTTTAAATCACAGATGACCACTAGAAATTCAATAAAGCTGTGTTTAAATGGATAACTCACAGTGAGGGCATATGTTAGACCAAGTCCGACCAGACCAGACGGAGATGTGGACCAGATCGCTGCCACTGCTGCAGTGAGGACAATCACAGCACCCAGATAATCCTGAGAGGAAAATACAAATGCAAATACAAAAATACAAAAATACCATTAATTAAATCTTATAATTCTCTGTACCAATTTTGATACTAAAATGCTACTGTGCATGCTTCTTTTTTTTTTTTTTTTTAAGTTAATTATTAATATAAATATTAATGAGTTAAATTTCTATTCTGCAGCTCTCGAGAAAATGTAAGTATTTTAGTGCTTTAAGGCAGTGCTTTCGTATAAATTTCTACAATGAAATCGAATAAAAATGATTTTTGGAAAAAAACAAAGCTCCACCCCTAAAATGAACCTTCAGTGGGGTGTAAGCATATTGTAAAAAAAACGTACAAACTGTATCATATGAATTAATATGAATTAGCCAGTAATACACCAAAAAGTAAAATAATTGTGAAATTGGAATTTCTACATTAAACAAACTTTTATCACGCTTTCAGTGGTTTGTGTCTATTTTACGAGGTGGCGTTTTAGTACAAATTTGTAGGATGTGATACGTACAAAAACATACAATTTAGGTTTAGCTCCAACCCTAAACCTAACCTTCAGTGGGGCGTAAGAATACAGTGCAAAAACGAACAAATGGGATCAAATGGGACAAATTCATATGAAAAAGTGAAAACTACTTTTCTTAGTAATATTTAGTTCCGATTTTTTCTCTTTGACTACTTTGATTCGCAAATATTTTATTCCAATTTTGCGCATAAGTTAAATTCACAACTTTAGATGGAAACCCAGCTAGTGAATGTTATTTATTAATTTATATAATTACGTATGATAAATAAATCAGAAAGATTGTTATTTTAAACATTACATACACTACATTCTTTATATTAACGTTGAGCTTGAAAGTCGGCTGGAGATGGGTTCTTTACGACCTTTACTACAGTAAACACTCAACTTTACTTACAGTTCTGACCTCCAGCCACCGGTTGGCAGTAGAGAGAAACAGGTAGGCCGTGTTGTTGGTGTCAGTTAGCTCCAACATCCGCTGTTTAAAGCGAGCCTCGTGCCTGGAAACAGAGACTTTTTACTTTGTGTCAAAACCATTTAGTACGTGATACAGAACCATGACTGACCAGAGCTAACAGCTGTGAAAAATAAGAGCGTTCAGTTCATTCAGGTAAACACTCTGGAGACTTAACAGAGGAGATGAAAGCTTAATCTTTTAATGTTTATTGTTGGATTACTTTAAATCAAGGATGTGTGAATAAGCACATTGTGTTTTGAAGAAACGGCCTGGAGCCACTGAGACTGCATCACTTCTGCATGGCTGATATTGTACACTATTGGCTTTGCATCATAAAGACGCATTTAATTATGTTCTCACTCATATGTCACTACTTTGTTTTGCAACCAGTCTAGAAGAACACAGAGAGAGAAAGTGTTTTTTATTCAAACAGCCACATGCTTTCGGAAATCCCTCAATTCACTGACCTGAATGCTCGAATGGTGGTGAGGCCCTCTGCAGTCTCAGAGAAATGACACAGAAGAGGCAGCTGAGTGGAGTCATCGAGATCTTGCAGATCTCTGAAGAAGAAAAAGAAAAAGACAGCAACAGACAGAGAGAAAGAGTCAATAGTGCTTAGTCTGGTTCTGGAAGTCAAAATGTCATTCTTATAATCATATCTTACTTAAAAGGATTTGATACTGACTTTAAAGAATTATTTTTTAATAGTGAAATGAGACTATTGTCTTTTAGAGCTGCTTTTGTCTCAATAGTTGAGTTTCCAAGATCTATTTTCCTGTTTATCTCTGAGAAGCTGCTTTGACACAATCTGTACTGTATAAAGCACAATAGAAATAAAAGTGACTTGACTTGACTTGAAAGACCTTTTCTTGTGGCGTACATCTGAGTGTAACAGATTATCGAAAAATAAATTGATTATACATTACAAAGTCAAAAAAAACATTAGTCAAGATATTTTGACATGTATAAATTAAGATGGGCTTACTTAATTCAGTTAATCCTATACATAGTCATTGAGTAGAAATAACATATTTATAACTTCTGAAATCTATGATTGAATCGCATTTAGCCAAAGAGTGCATTCATCCTTCAGTGAACTACTTACTTGGAAGCAACCCGGAAGTACTTCTGAATAAAGTAGAAGGTCACAGCTAGTGGCACCAGTGCAATTAGGAAGGCAGGAGTGACGAAAGCAATGACTCCAATTGCTGAGAGACAAAGTAGAGTGGAGCGAGTGAGAGACTCTAGTGTCGGGGGAATGTGCTATGGAGAGAGAATGAAAAAGAAGTACATTAGCACACATACGGCACATTCCTCATCTAATTAATACGATAACATTGGCTACCGCAGCACTGAGGTCACATGTTTGTGTTGAAACCCAAGGCTGCTCATCTCAGTTGGCTTAAAATGAAAGAGACGTACTTGACACTTGAATCTGTCTGCCTCTCACCTGATCGATGATGTTGGTGTCCGCTGAGAAACGGTTCAGGATTTGTCCAAGCGGGGTGACATCAAAGAATCTAACAATGTTATAAAAGGATGTTTTATAATGACGTGCCTGTCAATATCAGTTGATAGCAGTAGGGTTCATAATCTATAAGTACCTGATGGGAGCATGAATGATCTTGTTGAGGAGGTTGTGATGGAGGTTTGTAGCTGCAGCCACTCCTAGAAACTCCACAGTTAAGGACGTGATGAGACAAAGTGCTATCGCAGCTCCACACAGGATAATAAACACTGGCACATAGGAGCGATTCTGTAAAATACCCAAAAACCTTAGTTTCAGTATAACTATAATGTGTAATATGAAAGACAACAAACAGCAGTGATGTGTCACCTGAGCGATCTGTGTGTCATAATTCTGTGTGTAATTGGTTGCATTGAGAAATGGATCGGCGAGACTTTGGTTATGCGGGTTTGAAGACGTCCAAGCCGCTAGCCAATAGTCAATGGCCACCATAACCGAGTGCTTGGCCAACTCTGACGATACCATCAGGAAGACCATGAGGAAGCCACCTGAGGAAAGGTATCGGCAGCACATCTTCCATTGGATCTTAGAACGGCGGCTGGTGGTGGTAGACATGTTGTCGTCATCATCCTCTTCCACCTCTTCCTCTATGGAATGGAAAAAAGATGACCAAGATGTTTTTACAAGTAAAAAAAGGAAATGTTGTGCTGAAATGTTGATGAACAATTACCTTCATCCTCGTCGTCAATCTGGTTCTTGGCCTCTCTGGAATAGAACGCTCTCCTCAAAGTCTTCCTCTCCAGAGTGGTCTGACTCTCCATTTCAGTCTCCTAAAACACAGAGTCAGAAACAGTTTTTCATATGCTTCTTCAAAACTGGTCTGTTTAGTGTTCATTTTTACATTTTTTGTTTCAAGGCTGAAAAACATTACACAACTTTTGCACCAATTTGCAGTTTGGACAAGTCAATGATAGTTGCCAAAAGTCATAGCCAGTCTACAGATTTTGGCCAGTCGGAGTTCATATTTCATAAAAAACTGCTTGACATATGATGGGCACAGACTACTTTTGAAGCATCAGACTATGATTCTATCTAGTCAAATGATACCAAAATTTTTTTTATTATTTGTCATGCATCTCCTTGCATATGTTTCTGTGTGAGTTTGTTGTGTTTTTAATGAGTTGAAAGTCTGATAGTGTATGATCCCCAGTCATTTTCTGTAAAGCCCAAGACACACTGCATGATTTTCGGCTGTCCCAGATGAAAGATTGGCATTGTGAAACAATCGTTGTGATTTCTGTGATCGTGGCTCCTAATCGGTGGTTCTGTGTCGTACAGTGAGAGAGGTTCAAAGACGGCTGTTGTCACGGTCTTGCGACCAAAGATAGCCTACGATACAGCATGATCATCGCACAGTGTGTTTGCTCTTACGATCCACGTTTACTGACCAACCAATAAAAATGCAAAATGAAATCAACGGGACATGGCGCTAAAACATAAAACTGCTTACCTCAAGCTCTTATTCCTTCCTCTTTCGCCGCTTCCACTTTTATTCAGCACACATAAAAAATACAACTGCTAAAGTGTGATTTATTATGCTCTTTTTGTTTACCACTAGCGCATGCCGATGACGTTTTATTCTTCTATAGAAACTTGCGTCATAGCCTACGAGTCAATAGGTGTCATCATCGTACAGTCTACACACATATCATAGGCAAGTTTATTAGAGCCATGTCGCACAGTGTGTCATGCACTGATCTTATAGGACTGCTAAAATCGTGCAGTGTGTCTCGGGCTTAAGATGCCTAGTTTTTCTCTGTAATTATTCACAATAGCTATGTTTCCATCACCCAGTTTTTATGTGCATTTTGAAGTATTGCATCAGAAATGAGTGATGGAAACGCCTAATTTCGAAAAAATGGATAGAAACTGCTTTATTTGCAAATGTTTTATGCGATATTCCAATTTTGTGCATACTGTAAGTTAAATTCGCAACTTTGGATGGATACATAGCTAATGTCAGAAAGTGTATGATGCCTAGTGTTTTAAAAACTATATAGATGAGCGGGGTTTTACAGCAGAAGGACCTTTTCAAGCTCCTGGTCTTGTCTGTTCATCAGGGTCTTCCAGTGCTCATAGAGTTCCACATCATGAGTCTGGATGTCCTTTAAGGTCCCCTCTCTCAGCACTGAACCATCCTTCATGGCTATTATCTACCACACAGAGAAAGTAAAGTCTAAAGTCATTTGTTTTTGAATATTTTAAAGTAATTCATCTTAATTAATGAAGAACCAGCCTCAAAATGTCAAAGAAACCCCAGTAGTTACCCAGTCAGCATGGATGAGGTACTGCAGCTTATGAGTGACCAGGACCACTGTCCGTTTGTCATCCTGAAGGAACTTCAGTATCCCCTCCTGCATCAGATGATCACTGAGGTGGATGTCCAGGGCAGAGAACGGGTCATCCTATAGGTAAGCAAACCCAAAACTAGGGTGACTCTACTTCAATGTCTACTTATAATCAATAGTAATTAAACTTTAAAAGAAAGAAAGAAACTTAAATTTTGATAAATTCAAATTGATCAAGACTGATCTAGACATTTAGGAACCTGGGTTAAATTAGACTTGCTTAATGTTTGCTTCATTATATTTTAAAAAATAAAGGTTCCAAATGGGGATTTTCAGAGATGCCATAGAAGATCCATTTTGGCTTCCCCATTGAATCTTTCAGTGGTTCTTAAAAGAACCATTTTTCTTAGTGTGAAAGACATCCAAAGAATAATCTTTTCAACTATAAAAGGAGCTTTTTGTGCAAAGAACGTTAAAGGTTCTTCATGGAACCACAGATGCCAGAAATTAAAAGAAATGACCATTTCAATTCAGAAAACTGTTCAAATGCAGAGAGTAACTATTTCAATAGAAATGCACTTTAAATGTGCTTAAATCGCTTCTCGACTGACCCGAAAAGACACTAAATCAACCCCGTTAACGTTCTAGTATGTGAGACATAACGTCACTCCAAGGAATGGAATGAGGTGAATTCATGATTCTATCCAGAAGGGTGTGTAGTTATGTACAGTAATCCAATAACAGCCCATACACATCACTGTGTTTTCTGCTATCACTGCCACAATGTATCCTGTGTCAGTTCAGAAATCTCCTCTGGGAAGACCTCTAAAATCAAATTAAAACTGTGGTCATTCATAATACTGGTATATCACTTGTAGAGGGTGGAGGTAAGACACTATCATGAAGTTATCTGTATTAGAAAAGTTGGTTCCTACCAGGAAAACAATGTTGGTGTTCTGATATAGAGCTCTGGCCACACAAATCCGTTGTCTCTGACCACCACTGAGGTTAATACCCTGCAGGATTACAACACGCAAACACCAATTAAACACTTTTGATTCTGATGACATAATGTAAAAGTAATGGTAGTCTCAATAACAGCTCTTTATTTGATTAGTATCACAGCAGCTGAGGTCAGAGAGCTGGTCTCAAGCCCAGACACAAGGCACAGTCCTGTCTTACCCGTTCTCCGATTTCAGTCTGGTCTCCAAAAGGAAGGAGGTCGATATCTGGTTGAAGCGAGCAGGCATCAATCACCGCTTTGTATCTGTCCAACAGATTCAGAGTTTAAAAATATAAGAATGTTTCCTCAAAAACCAAAGGATAGGAATCTTGAACATGAGCTCTCGAGGGAGCAAAAATGAACGATGTCATGACCCGGAGTTTCCACAGAGAGTTTTATTATAGTTGAGATCTAGCTTTGAATGCTGTAAAAACTCAACCCACAAAACTTGGAAATGTCAGAGTAAGGGCTGACTGATTTAAAATCAAAGTGGTGTTAAAGCTACAATCCGCAATAACAAGTTCACAGCACTTTTTCTATCCTTTTGACCTTAAAGTCAGTGTAATCTCCAGTTACAACAAATTTTATTTCCACAGTATAACATATTTCAAGTAAAACATTCAATGAAGATAAAATTTGGAATAGGCCTTTATTTTATCTATTGAGAATTGACTGGATGCTGAAAAGTGAGAATTCAGTAACAGAATGCTAAAAACAAAGTTGTGAACGTTAAAACATTACGGAAAGGTTAAGGGAATATAAGCTGAACATTGTGTCATGCACAACCTAAAACATATGTTCTATTAAAAAAAAAACATTATCTCATATGGGCTAAGTGGCATAATTTCAAGTTATTATTTTGATTAAAGATACAATGTCAATTTTTAAGAAAAAAACATGCTTTAAGAAAGTGAATAATGTCAATGTTTTGATACAATGTTGGGTTTATGATGAACAAATTCAAGTTCAAACTAAATCAAGTCAAAAAAAAAAAAAAATTAAGTCGATAAAGATGTTCTAATATAATGGCATTTTCTACAGTGAAGCTCTGAAGTACTAGGTTTCCGTATATGTTTCTGAGTAAAAAGAGATATTTGATGAGAAAAATTAAAAAAAGGACTTGATTTTATCCATTTTATCCAAAACAGCTATTTAACATTAGAGCATGATTGCAGAAAGTTTAAAGAAATGTAAGGGGAATGTTTTGTCATGCACAACCTAAAACAAATATTCTTCTGACGCAAAACTAATATCCCACACAGCCGAAATGATGTCATTTCAACAAAAACGCAAGTTATTATTTTGATGATTAATTACGAGGACAATATTTTGTGGTAATAATTTAGAAAAAAATGTGCACCAGTGAATCATTCCCAGTAAGACCAGAAATGTGCATAAAAATGCATTACAGAATTATGCCTTAAGAAAGTAAATAGGACTTTATGTTGACTTTAAAAATTAGAGGTGACAGTTGACAGAAATAATAGTGACAAATTAAATAGATAACAAATAAAGATGTTCTAAAATAACAGCGTTTTCTACAGTGAAGTTTGAGATCTTTTTAACCTCACCTCTGTTTATTGAAAGGACTTCCAAATGTGATGTTTTCCTCTACAGTGGCGTTCAGCAGCCATGACTTCTGAGCTGCATAGGCCACAGAGTACCTGTTTTTACTGAGCCATGACAGGATGAGAAACAGAGAAAGAAAGAAAGAAAGAAAGAAAGAAAGAAAGAAAGAAAGAAACAACTGATAACCCGGAAATGTGGAAAAACACACTCAGCTTGCCATCACAGCAAACACTAATGGTTCTGATATGAAATGAAGGGGGGAAAAAACCTTGTTAATGATTAGATTAAAGCTACAGATTAAAGAAATGCAGGGAGCCCTTCACTGTGAGAGCTGATGTGTGTCTTTATGACATTTTTCCTGCCCTTTCATGTAACTAAGCCATTTAGGTTAAATTCTGCAAAAAAAAAAAAAAAAGTGACTCTTTCAATGTTGGCTCAACATTGGCTCAACCAATGACTCGAGTTCCTAAACCTGTTTGGTAACATTCATTTTGTGCAATTACACTCGGTAACCACTAGAGGAGCTGAAATCGCACACAGTTTTAATGGCTACAAACCAAAAATAAACTACATGATATTGGGAATGGCCTCCTCTTGTTTCCATTGGAGGGGTCTGGCTGTAACTAAACCAAATATTGTTCGAAATCAATATCTATACAAGAAAACCCCAGTGTGTCCAAGAGAGGTGAAGACTCCCGGCATTTTCACACACTTTGCACTGCACATCTCACAAAAACAAACAACAACATCCATTATATCAAAGCCAGATAAATGTAAAGGGATAAATGTATTGGTAAATGAATGCATGTGGGGGTGATGGCACATCTGCTGAAAGGTTTCGCAAACATGTACCTCCATTCTTCGTAAGACAGGCCTGTATCGTGCCCGCTGCAAGTCAGGTACATTAAAAGACATTATAGCCCAGAACAGCACAAAATATCTCTAAACGCTTCTAGTTAGCAGTTAGCAAGCTAGTAATGTTGCTGGAACCATAATAGGCAATCTACATTTAAAAGTGGCTAGTTAAAATCCGTTTTTCGCTACATGTTACAAAATGTCCTCAGTGTTGGTTTATAGAGGTCACTGTGTTGCTGTGTAGCATGTAAGCGTGTGAAGACCTCCGGTGAAATACCTTATGCTCCCATCGAAGAGTATCTCATAATCAGGCAGCCTGATTGAGCACACCATTCGGGAAGAGGACACAGAGAAACACACACACACACATACACACGTGACCAGAGTTAGTGAGTGCATCAGGATGCGTGCCGTTCTGTAAAAACACTGACATACTCTCCTCATGAGGTGAAGAGTGATAATTGTGCTCCAGATACTGGTTTAGTAATATATAGCGTTATATTTTAGCTGGAGAGTAATGTCTTTGTCATTAGAGAACTTGAAACTGGAAAACGCAGACCAACATTCATTGCACTCTTCGCAAAGACAGTAGTGCCTGACAAACTGAGACTGAATTTACGACTTGTATCAAAACACAGTTCAATTCAATATTACAAACTGTTTTAAATTAGTTTTCCTACTTAATAATGTGAACTGAATGCAAATATGAACTAATTACAGTGGCCCTGAAAGGTAGTTGGGCACTCAAGGGTTTATGTCCATACAATGAAAGTCAATGGGGTCCAAAGCTACACTGGGCCCAATTTCATTGTATGTCCAAAAGAACACTAAATATTGTTTTAAAATACAATGAAATAATTTGATATAGGATTTTATTTGCAACAATTTTCACTTAGAAACTGCTAATAATTTAAAAAAATAATTAGAAAAAATGTGACTTTTAAGTAGAAAGACTATACATTTAAAAATGTATGAATGCAATTGCATTAGGTAATAAAATTTTAAAGAAAACTACATTTATGTTAAAGTAAATCACCACAAACATGTTTAAAATATTTTGCGGAGAAAACATGGGCAACAAACTTAAGTATTTAAACAACTAAGATATTTCTGCTGTAATTATGACAACGCCTATTGTTTTCAATCTTTTTATTAACAGAAACCAAGAATGTTGATATATTATATTAAATTAATTAACCGAAGCTCCAAGATTCTGATTCTGTATTTTTTTTTTCAATAAAAAAAATTGTTCTCAAGACAGGAAAAAAAAAAATATTTAAGTTTACATCATGATTTTTTTTTTGTATGTGTTTTAGCATTTTAATTAAAAATTAGATTTTTAAAAAAAATCTAATAAACTGAAGTCATGTTTCATTAGAGCCTCATCACTGAAAACCACTGCACTAGTGACATCTATTTTATCCAACAAAAATTATACTTAGACCAAAAAAAGGCTCTAAAAATGTCCATTTTTAAAAATAGACAACAAATGACAAATAATTTAGATGGTTTAGTATTCAGTTATCTAATGCAATTAACATTTTTAAATGTGACTTAAGTAAATACTATTTTGGAGCCACTGTTTATAAATTTTAAGGACTTTCGATCAATGAATTATAGAAACCATGTAGATCTGCTTGTCTTTGCTTACAAATGCTAATCAGAGACCATCTCCAGCATGGAGATGGAGAGAGTCACAGAAAGAAAAGCATTTCCCTTGTGTGCTGATAACACAGAAGACAGAATGACATGTGGGAGAAAAAGAACGGGGAAATCAGAGAGCAGTGTAAAGAGTAATGAATAGAGTAAGACACACACATACACACACGCACACAAAAGGAGTAAGACGGCCCTCACACACATCTGTGTATGCACACAGTGGTACATACATCATAATAATAGCGGATGCAATGGACAGTGGGCTATTTATGTGCATGTGTGTTTGTACAGATGAAGACTTTGATTAGCATCTGATGGATCTGGCATGCAGATGTACACCCCTGTTTTCTGCTACGTTAACACAAACATTCAACTGCTTTAGGGGTCAAGAGACAACAGGGGGGAGGTTTGGCCTCTTTGAGTTTTAATACAAATCACAAGATCCATAAATTTTCATAAACATCACAATATTTTTGACAGTTACTATGCAAATGTGTCAATTCTCACTTGCTCCAGTAGACTTTCCCACTGATTGTCTGCATCTCCCCCAGCATGGCCAATAACAGGGAGGATTTCCCACAACCCACCTGGCCCACGATCATTGTTAGCTGACCTGAAGAGGGAAACAAGGTGAAGGTTAATTATAGTTTTATATGAACAGGTTTTGCCCTTATGGACAGGTTTTATTGATGTTCAATGTCAGCGGTAGATTGCCCATCTGTTTAGTTGGCATCAACTAGTTAGTGCTCAACTCACTAATTTAATGAGGCTGTCAAACCACTACGCCAGAACAGTAAACATGAGCCAGTGCAATAACTATTAAGAATTCATATTTTCAGCTTTTTGATTTATTTTTATTTCATTTTTCTCATTAACATCAACTTGCTGATTTAAAAAATAGCCATTTATATTACATTTTGATCTTCATTGATGCTGCCCGTTCATGTATTATAGATAAATAAGAAAGTGATAATATAGAAATATATTTAATATATTTATTATAACTATTATTAAACTTTAAGTATTACAGATAACAAATAAATACATTTTAAGTATTATTGGCAAATAAATAAACAAATAAATAAAAAATAAATAACAAGAACTCGGTATATAAGGTTTTTTATTTATTGTAAACAAACAAACTAGAATCTTTGGTATATGCAGATTATTTATAATAAATAAATAATTAAACAAATACATAAATAAACAATTAACAAGGACTCTTGGTATCTAAGAGTATTTATGTATTAAATTTACTACATATATATTATTTATTATACTTAAATAGCAAGCAGTCTTCATCTAAGACTATTTAGTTATTTATTATATATTATATTATATATTATTATTATAGAATTATATAATATTTATTATAAATAATAATAATATATTATTTATAATTTATAATAAATAAATAAATAAATAACAAAGACTATTGGTGTTTAAGAGTATTTATATATGTATGTATTTAGTTATTATATTTATTTATTATTTATTATAAATAAATAACAAGCACTCTTGATATCTAAGAGTATTTATTTATTATATTTAATTATTTAAAAAAAAATATTAAATAAGAAGTCATTGATTGTCTGAGAGAAAATTAGTAGCAAGCAGTGTGTACCTGTAGGGATTCGGATGTTGATATCCGTCAGCGTTGACAAGTTGCTTCCCCATGTGAAGAAGCCATCATTCACCTGAATGAAACAATCACCAATACAAACAAAAACCAAGGGGTTTAGAATGATGGAAACAAACCAGCACAGAACAGAATTCACGTGATATGATCTTTTCATTTTTCAGCTGCTTCTGTCACGTTTACATCTTCTGGATGTGTTCTGAATTCTATTTTCCAAATGTTTATTTACAATAATGATAACACTCCCATCCATCAGAGCAGTACAGTAGCCCAGAACAGAACACTGGGAAAAGGGAGAACGCTGAACAATCAAAAACATCTGTGAGAACAAGAGGGCAGGGAGAGAGAGAGGGTAAAATGGGAGTAATGGTTGAGAATGACTGAAGTAAAGGAGTGTAAATGTCAGAGTAGATTAGGCCATATTCATAACAACGTGAGCGGATGTCACTGTGGGAGAGTCCATGAGGACGTGTATGTTTATTTGTCCAGTCACTAAACTCATTCGATAAGAGACTTTTTGTTCCCCTTTCAGTCGGTCACTCCGAGTCACGTCGGATGACCGACGAAATTGGGATCTCGCCAGAGAGACCAATCCACTTCGAGTGTAACTAAACGAGCCAATGGACATTGGCATGCGATTATTGCATCCAGCTGCCGCTGATCACAGCGTGAGCATAAGAGGCAGCTGATGCACCGCATCAATTATCCTTTCGCTTCGGAGCCGAGCGGTAGTGGTTAAAGCTACTGCTCTCCCTTCCAAGAGAGTGTTCTGCGAGCGAGTGCGGGCGTTACGGCGCGGCAGCGGTGGTCACGGTGTCCGGGAGAGAAAGATCGTCTTCCTGCTGACAGCCACACTAGGAGTGTGCGGTGGCCAGCTCCCCTGCGTGCTTCAGCACTAAAAGAGCATTTCTCTGAAAGAGCAATTTCTCTAAAAGAGCAACACGGGTGATCGCGTCTTTTTAAAGATGTCTTTTCACCCGTGCGTTTCTGGGTGTGGTCGTTTCCTGGCGCCTCAGGACGGTCACGATCGCTTCCTCACGTGTCTGGGCATTCAGCACGCTGAGGTGGCTTTCGTGGATGGTTCATGTTCTTCTTGCGGGGACATGACCATCTCGGAGTGCGACTCTGCTATGTCAAACATGGCAGAGTCCCTCTGCCTGCCGTGATCCGGCGTGCACACTGGATCCGGTGGAGTTAGAGGTGATTTGAGGATTACGGTGAGGGCTTCCCCAAGTGGAGCTCCTCACCCCTCAAGCACTCCGCAGCCGGTGGAGCTGCCGAAGGAGCGCGCTGGCCACGCGTTTCCTTCGGTGCCCCCTCTGACGACCAGATGTCGATCACCGCATCGGAGGGCGGGCCCTCTCTCTCCGGGGATGACGACCCGGCTGCGTTGCCCCCTTCGGGTGTGGTAGCGTTGTCCGTGCCAGACCCAGAGATGACGGCTATGCTTTCCCGGGCCGCCGAGAATGTCGGGCTCGTGTGGAATCCTAAAAAGCCACCGTGTCCCGATCCTTCGAGGCTGGGCGAGTGGTTCCTCGGTGGGGGTGGCGCTGGTTCCCAGCGCCCCCCTCCGGTGCCATTCTTTCCGGAAGTGCATGAGGAGCTGACAAGATTGTGGAGGGCACCTTTCACTGCCCGAAACACATCTTGTAGTTCTTCCGCTCTCACCACCCTCGATGGTGGAGCCGCTTTGGGGTATGCGGGCATCCCCTCGGTGGAACGGTCTGTGGCCATGCAACTGTGTCCAACAGCCGCTTCCACCCTGCGGGGTGATCCGTGTCTCCCCTCACGGGCCTCTAAGTATTCGTCAGGTCTAACTGGCAGTGCTTGTAGAGCCTGTGGGGAGGCGGCTTCCGCCCTCCACGCTATGGCGTTGCTGCAGGTCCACCAGGCCAAAGCACTGAAAGACCTGCACGAGGGTGGTCACGACCTGGCGGTTCTACATGAGCTGCGTGCTGCGACGGACCTCGCGCTACGAGTGACGAAGGTGACCGCACAGTCTCTGGGTTGTGCGATGTCCAGGAGCGCCATCTCTGGCTGTGTCTCGCTGACATGACGGGGCAGGAGAAGGTACTCCCGTGTCACAGACCGGCCCTTTCGGCGACGCTGTCGAGAGCTTTGCCCAGCAGTTCTCGGCAGCCCAGAAGCAGACTGAGGTAAACACATCATGCGCCGGAGGAAACCTGCTGCTTCCACCCCGGCTGCAGCCACTCAGCCTGCTCGTCGCCGTGGGCGCCCCCTGCGGCCGTCCCCGCTCCCGCGCAGCCGCAGCAGCCTTCACCAGGCAGCGTCGTGGAGCCGGTCGCAGGCAGGACGCCCAGCCCGTCCAGGCCCCCGCCAAACCTGGCGGCAAGCGCAAGTGCAAGAGGCCCTGAGACGGGCGACCCAGAGATGGAGGAGACTGCTCATCGGGAGATGGTGACTGCACCACTCCCTCCCCCGGAGGAGGGCCGGGTGGAGTATCTTTTGTTCATTTTGTTCCGCCGCTGGCCCAGCAGCCAGCGGTACCCAAAACATCAGTAAAGAGCGGTCTCCTCAATCTCCGGGTCTCAAGAGGAGGAGAGTGGTGATCCGTGCATCACAGGATCACTTCCCTCCTCCTCTCTCGCCAGCAGGCAGCGGGTGGTTGCCCAAGAGCACCCCTCCTGCCCATTCGTGGAACCAGGTAAGGGCAGTAGCACTCCAGTCCCCGCTTCAAGTCGTCAAACGCCGGGCTGTCACAAGCCTCAAGCCGGGTTCCTGTGTCTCCTCCCATGCGAGGAGAAATCAGGTGAGTGCTACACTACACACCCAGACCCCGCCCCCTGCCGTCACAGGCCAGGCCGTCACAGGCCTGGGGCCGGTCCCTGTGTTCCACCTCGCTGCCCCACCGCGGGCATGTCGGTGGGCCCGTTGGCCCCGCTGGTGCGGTCTCTCGGAGCCTGGTTAGCGCTCCCCAGCCCGTCCCAGTGGCTCCTGCGGACCATCAGACTCGGCTATGCGATTCAGTTCGCCCGGCGTCCCCCCCAAGTTCAGGGGCATCCGGTACACTTCAGTCAAAGCCGTCGATGCCCCTGTCTTGCTCGCGGAGATTGCAGTCCTACTGGCGAAGGATGCAATAGAGCCGGTCCCTCCAGCCGATATGAGGTCGGGGTTTTACAGCCCTTACTTCATTGTGCCCAAGAAAAGCGGTGGGTTACGACCGATCTTGGATCTGCGAGTTTTGAACCGTGCACTTCACAAGATGCCGTTCAAGATGTTGACGCAGAAACGCATTCTTGGATGCGTCCGTCCCCTAGATTGGTTTGCAGCAATCGACCTGAAGGACGCGTACTTTCATGTTTCGATTCTCCCGCGAGACAGGCCATTCCTGCGATTCGCGTTCGATGGTCGGGCATATCAGTACAAGGTCCTGCCCTTCCGGCTGTCCCTTTCGCCTCGTGTCTTCACCAAAGTCGCAGAGGCGGCCCCTTGTTCCCCTGAGACAACGGGGTGTGCGCATTCTCAACTACCTCTACGACTGGCTCATACTTGCACAGTCTCGAGAGCTGTTGTGCGCACACAGGGACCTGGTGCTCAGGCACCTCAGCCAGTTGGGCCTTCGGGTCAATTGGGAAAAGAGCAAACTCGTGCCAACGCAGAGGATCTCTTTTCTCGGCATGGAGTTGGATTCGGTCAACCAGACAGCACGCCTCACCCAGGAACGTGCTCAGTCGGTGCTGAACTGCCTCAAGACTTTATCAGGCAGGACAGCGGTCCCACTGAAACTCTTTCAGAGGCTCCTGGGGCATATGGCTGCAGCTGCGGCCATAGTTCCGCTCGGTCTGCTCCATATGAGACTGCTTCAGCACTGGCTCCATGATCGAATCCCGAGGTGGGCGTGGAAACGCGGTACTCACCGGGTTCAGATTACACCGGCCTGCCGCAAGACCTTCAGCCCGTGGTCAGATCCTTCGTTCCTTCGGGCAGGAGTGCCCCTGGAGCAGGTATCCAGGCATGCTGTGGTATTCACGGATGCCTCGGCCACCGGCTGGGGTGCCACGTACAACGGGCACGCAGTATCAGGGGTTGGACGGGCCCCCTTCTGCGTTGGCATATCAATTGCCTCGAGTTGCTGGCAGTACGCCTTGCCCTGTGCCGCCTCAGAGGGCGCCTTTGGGGCAGGGACGTTCTGGTCCGTACGGACAACACTGCGACCGTTGCCTATATCAACCGGCAAGGCGGTTTGCGCTCCCGTCGCATGTCGCAACTCGCCCGCCACCTCCTCCTCTGGAGTCAGAAGCATCTGAGGTCCCTTCGTGCCATCCACATCCCAGGAGTGTTCAATCAGGCGGCCGACGAGCTGTCTCGAGCGGCACTTCCTGGGGAGTGGAGACTCCATCCCCAGGCGGTCCAGCTGATTTGGAGTCGGTTCGGAGTTGCTCAGGTAGACCTGTTTGCATCTCCAGAAACCACCCACTGCCAGTGGTTCTACTCCCTGTCCGAGGCAACGCTCGGCACGGATGCACTGGCACACAGCTGGCCCCAGGGCTTGCGCAAGTATGCGTTTCCCCCAGTGAGCCTGCTAGCACAGACATTGTGCAAGATCAGGGAGGACGAGGAGCAGGTCCTGTTAGTGGCTCCATATTGGCCCAACAGGACCTGGTTCCCGGAACTCATGCTCCTCGCGACAGCCCCTCCCTGGCCGATTCCTCTGAGGAAGGATCTGCTTTCTCAGAGACGGGGCACCCTCTGGCACCCGCGTCCAGACTTGTGGAAACTTCATGTGTGGTCCCTGGACGGGACGCGGAGGTTCTAGGTGACCTGCCCCAGGAGGTAGCGCTCACTATCGCTTCAGCACGAGCACCGTCCACAAGACGGGCCTATGCGCTGAAGTGGAACCTGTTCGTCGAATGGTGTTCCTCTTACCAGGAGGACCCCCGGAGATGTTCGATCAGAGCCGTGCTTTCCTTTTTGCAACAAGGGTTGGAGCGTAGGCTGTCCCCCTCCACCCTTAAGGTATATGTTGCTGCTATTTCTGCCCACCACGACCCCATAGAGGGGAGGTCGGTGGGGAAGCACGATCTGGTCGTCAGGTTTCTTAGGGGGGCCAGGAGGTTAAATCCTCCGAGGCCTCCCTCCCTTCCCTCTTGGGATTTGGCTTTGGTGCTAAGAGCCCTACAAACTGCCCCCTTTGAGCCATTGCAGTCAGTCGAGTTGAAGTTTCTTTCTATGAAAACCCTACTCCTGACTGCATTGGCCTCAATCAAGAGGGTGGGGGACCTGCAGGCATTTTCGGTCGACGAATCGTGCCTTGAGTTTGGGCCGGCTGACTCCAGTGCAACACTGAGGCCCCGGCCCGGCTATGTGCCCAAGGTTCCTACCACGCCCTTCAGGGACCAGGTAGTGAGCCTGCAAGCGCTGCCCCTGGAGGAGGCAGACCCAGCCCTAGCTTTGCTCTGTCCTGTACGCGCACTGCGTCAGTACGTGGATAGAACTCAGAGCTTCAGGACCTCAGAACAGCTCTTTGTCTGTTACGGAGGACAGCAGAAGGGGAAGGCTGTCTCCAAGCAGAGGATGGCCCACTGGATAGTGGATGCCATCACCTTGGCCTACGAAGCACAAGGTGTGCCCTGCCCGCTCAGGTTGCGTGCTCACTCCACTAGGGGTGTCGCATCGTCCTGGGCGCTGGCTCGTGGTGCCTCGCTAGCAGACATCTGTAGAGCTGCGGGTTGGGCGACTCCCAACACGTTCGCTAGGTTTTATAGCCTACGTGTCGAACCGGTTTCCTCCTGTGTTCTCACCTCAAACGGGTAGTGGCACTGAGAGGGCCGGCTCAGAGTCGGCTTGCGGCGTCCTTACGCCTAATTCTCCAGAGAGTTCCTTAACCAGGCAAACCCTGTTGAGTCCTCCAGCACTCCGGCGTCCGGACACGGCGGAGCGTCCGGCGCCAGGCCTTCAGCCAATGAATTCTTGAAAACTGGTGCGAGGCTAGTGCCCATATGAGAGACCCTGTCGGGATCCCATATGTGTATTCCACGGTATTCTTATTAGAGCCGTGTTTCCCCTGGCGGACCACGTTCTGCCATCTCTAAAGATGCAGCCTGAGCCATCTCAGAGACTTCCATGTGCAAAAGGGCCCTCTGGGTTACTTCACATGTTTGAATGTCACTTAAACCCCCTTTGGGAGGAGGTGACTCCGCAGTGTGCCTCTTCCAAGTGGAAGGGCACGCTTCCCAGTGTTATCCTAGTCCTACTGTTTGGGTTGCTCAAGGAACACCAGTAGTTGACCTTCTCTGTGTAGAGCCCGGTCCTATCGTCTGCCTTATAGGAAGGGTCAGGAGCCCTACACAGGGCACTGGAAGGGGCAGCTCCTGTGGCGCTTTGGTAGGGATCCCAATTTCGTCGGTCATCCGACGTGACTCGGAGTGACCGACTGAAAGGGGAACGTCTCGGTTACGTATGTAACCCTCGTTCCCTGAAGGAGGGAACGGAGACGTCACGTCCCGTCGCCACAGTCGCTGTACCACCGCTGAGCTGCCGGGTCGCCGGCTCGGCTCCTCAGCGAAAACATAATTGATGCGGTGCATCAGCTGCCTCTTATGCTCACGCTGTGATCAGCGGCAGCTGGATGCAATAATCGCATGCCAATGTCCATTGGCTCGTTTAGTTACACTCGAAGTGGATTGGTCTCTCTGGCGAGATCCCAATTTCGTCGGTCATCCGACGTGACGTCTCCGTTCCCTCCTTCAGGGAACGAGGGTTACATACGTAACCGAGACGTTTTCCAGAACCAGTTGCATTTAAAAATAATAATAATAATAATGGAACCAAATGATTCCAAAATCAGAAGGTTTGGTCACACTTTATTTTAAGGTCCAAATCTTGCCATTAACAAACCATTAACTACGACTTTTACCTCAATAAACTCCTTATTAATAGTTAGTAAGATAGTTGTTATGTTTAGGTATTGGGTGGGATTAGGGATGGAGAATTTGGTTATGCAGAATATGTGCTTTATAAGTACTAATAAACAGCCAATATGTTAATAATACGCATGTAATTAAGCAACTAGTTAGTAGTGAGAATTAGTCCCTATACTAAAGTGTTACCAATGGTTTAATGGTTTTACAAAGCCCTTATTCTTTCCTCATCATAAAATATGCAATATAGGCATCAGAACGTCATGACAGATGCCATGTATAAACATCATCAATCAACTTTCAAATGTGAATTTAATTTAATTTAACAAACTGAATTGATATTTAATTTTTAAATTTTATTTTATTATATTATTTTATTTATTTATTTTTTAATTTAATTTTATTTTTTAAATGTACTAAGTTGAGGGTAGTGAACACCATAAGATTTGTTTTCCAGTCCATTCTCTGTCCATTCTTTGTTCTTCAAAGTTACAAAAGGAATCATTAATGGAATCGTTGAGGAATCTGAATCATTAACCCAAATCAGAATCATTCAATTATTTACGATTCCCACCCTTAGTCTAGGGACATGGCGAAGGAAGTGGACCATCGGGGGACTGAGAGACAGAGGCGAAACCAAAAAATAAACACATAAATTAATGTCCTTCTGATTTTTAGTCCCAGTTTTTCTTCTCGTGAGAATCCCAAACTGCGCTTGGAGGGAAGCTGAACCCAAACCACCATGTCTGAGAAACCATCACAAACCCCATATGGAGAGTTTTAAAAAAGCTAAGAAAAGAACGAACATGCTCAAAAAAACAAAAAACAAACATCTGTGTGTGTTTTAAAAATGGGCTTCGAACACTTCCTCCAGCACAGTTGGAGTAAAGCAACCTACTGGTCATTACTTAAAGGTTACTGGCATCTGGATGAGAACATGCAGATCCTGAGTTGTCTTAATGAACTTTAGCACAGAAGCGCCTGAGAATCAGTGTCTCTGCTGAGGATAGTGACGTCTGACCTGTACGGCGACATCTTCGGTCTCTGTGGGCCGCAGCTGCCTGCGCATGGGCTGCTCGTAGCTATCCATACGATAACGGCCCTTCCTGTTGATAGCCTTCGTCTAAAATGATAAAGACAAAATGAGAGATTAAGAGACAATTAAAAGAAATAAGTCATCTAAAAATACTGTTTTTGATAGTTTGAGTTTGACAGCTCCAGATCACTACAAACTGTCATTGTATGGAAAAGATTCTTCCAATATTTACAACGTGCCATACCATTTTGGATCAAAAAGGGCAGTTTGAGGATAAACATGATTAAAAGTAAAGAAAAAAATTACAGTTTCATAATTTATCTTTGATAAAACAAGATATCAACTTTGAAATTGTCAATTTTATTTTAATATTCAAAGAATAAATGTCATTTTAACGGTCTTTAATGTGGTGTGACAGATCACCAGAAACTTATATCGCTATAATAAAGCATATCGCTAAAATTGTAAATTTATTATTAAATATATGCACTGATATAAATTATTACTAATTATATTTTTAGATTTTATATTCTTTTTATATTTAATATATGTATAATATTTAGCATTTTTATAATATTAATAATTTAATATTTAATATATGGTGTGACATTGCCAAAAACTTATATCACTATAATAAAGCATATCACTAAGATTGTAAATATACGCACTGTAATATAAATAATTATATATATATATATATATATATATATATATATATATATATATATATATATATATATATATATATATATATATATAATATTTAATATTTGTATAATATTTAATAATTTAATATTTTGTGAGACACACTGACAGAAACTTTTATCAGTATATCAGTAATAAAGCATATTGCTAAAATGGTAAATATATTGTTATATATATGCACTGTAATATCAATTAATTTAATAAATTATTCACTAATATATTTTCTTTTTAGAATATTTAATATTATTTGTACTTAGACTATTATTTATGTCTTACATGTAAACTTGAAAAAATCTGCTAATTCTGTCCAGAAAAAAAAAAAAAAAAAATCCTGAAAATGGTGTGGAATATTTTCCAATTTCTTCAAAAATAAGATTTTTATCACAGCTGCCATTTAAATGATTGAGGATGGGTTAGAGTGGAAACATAATAATTAAATAATTAGAAAGCATGCAACTAAAAATGCATTTTCTGTGTCCAAACAACTCAAAATGATGGAGCAGCTCACATTTCTACTTCTGTATTCAAGTGGAAAAATAACAGCACATGGGTTTTTAAAAACATAATGACACAACTGTCATTTTGGATCAGCAAACATCACATGACACTCAAAGCTGCTGTCAAGTCCTAAAACAAGGAACATGAGTTCCCACTTCCATCTAGCAAAGCAATTTTCCCAGCTTAACACTATTTCCTCTCCTGGAACCCCCTTCTTCCAGTCGCAGTATACATTTCCATCCTCAACCTCACTCTCTGGTTCCCTCCCTTTCCTCACTCCTTGCTCCAGCTCTGCTCCTCTCTGGGGATGCGTAGTTTTAGTCCTGTCATATATTTGTCCCTCTGTCAGAGAACAGCTGAGGGCCCTGCACTGACCAGAGAGAAGAGCTTCTCTTTAACACGTTTATGAGATCTCAGCTATGCTGGCTCAGGAATGACCAGCTCCCGTTTTAGCCCCCTAAACGTGGGATAGTTGTCTCTAGAGACATGACCGTGTGGAGTCTCATATTTGCTGTTATTTGAGGTCATGTAGAGTGTTATGACGTCAAGTTTAGCGCAATTAAAATCCCTGAGACACGTCACAGACACAAATACAAGAGTTTTGAAAATATTTGATGCTACAATTGACTTAAGTTGCTCGGTTGAGAAAACCATCCCTGGTTATTTAACCCTAAGTGATAAATATAACTGTTTAAAATATGTAATTAAGTGTCAAAAATGTTATTAAATGTGACCCTGGACCACAAAACCAGTCATAAGTAGCACGGGTATATTTGTAGCAATAGCCAAAAATACACTGTATGGGTCAAAATTATTGATTTTTCAATTATGCCAAAAAATCATTAGGATATTAAATAAAGATAATGTTCCATGAAGATATTTTGTAAATTTCCTATCGTAAATATATCAAAACTTAATTTTTGATTATTAATATGCATTGCTAAGAACATCATTTGGACAACTTTAAAGGTGATTTTCTCAATATTTTGATTTTTTTGTACCCTCAGATTCCAGATTTTCAAATAGCTGTATCTCAGCCAAATATTGTCCGATCCTAACAAACCATACATCAATGGAAAGCTTATTTATTTAGCTTTCAGATAAAAACCCTGGTTATGACTGGTTTTGCAGTCCAGGGTCACAAATTGTGTGGCTTGTTGAGGAGAAAATAAAGTAAAATAAAAATAAAAATAAAACATGTGGAAGAAAGTCCCATAAAAAATGTTAGCAACATCCTAAAAAACACTAAAAACCCTTCTACATTTTCGCATGGGCATTCAGCCCTCATATTTTCATCAAAAAATGTAAAAAAGTATTGTAAATTAAATTATTGGCCACTTATCTAATATGTTCTCAGTGTTTGGTATTTAAAAAACCCTGAATTTCCAGTGAGATATTATATAAACATTAATATTAATTTGCTTCTCTTGTTCAGCTACAGGGCAAGAAAAGTCCAAGTTAATCAACATATAATATTTCTCCCCTAAAACTGATCCAAAAACATTCCATCCATTTTTAAACTTCATAAAAAGCTACTCTGATGCCAAATATATTACGGAATGCTTTTCAAAAAACTAAAGAACATAAAAATAAGATTATGGCATGGCATCCCAGCTAATTTAGGTGTCCCACATCAGTTCCTCCTTACTTCTTACTGAACAGCTCCTCATTCCTCATAAAGCTCTGCTGAACATTAAGGCTTGGAATAGTTTGAGTATTGAGAAATGTCTTAAGGTGCAGTCTCATTTGAAATTTTGTGGGCATAATAGGTCCATTGTCAATATTGTAGTAATGAAGCAAGTTGCTTTCAAACCAAGCAGCTTTCTGTCAACACAGCGAATTCAACCTTTCACCCTCATGCGAAATTCCCATTTATGCTGATTCCTGTTGAAATGACTGGATTTCGCCCACGAAAATTCACCAAGCAACTGTAAATGTGACTGCATCTTTAAGGTGCAAATTTGTGTGCGAGCACTCACATCCCCATGGTATTTGTATTTTTTGCCGACCTCTAGAGGCATGGACATTTCTCCGTTTCTCCAGCTGTCATCTCCAATCTCATCACTTTGCAGGAACTCGCTGAGCTTCTGTACACTGCACACATCAACCAGATCATCAGATCCTTCCAGGAAAGCCAATTTTATGAAGTAATGTTGGATTTGATAAATTGTTTGGTTTAGCGACATACCTGACAAGGGCTTTGACAGCAAACCTGACCACCGTGGATAAGAGGAAGAGTGGAGTGACCAGGATGTGGAATAGAGCCAAAGAGGCAAATGCCTTGGCTGGACTGAGCCTGACCTCTTCAATATAGGCATGTGTGACAAAGGTCTACAAGAACAAGAAGAGAATGTACAGTCTACATGGTGGATAAAATACAACTAATTAAAGCCTTCATGATGCATCTCTTACCGCCAACACTGCAGCAATGGGGATGGCGGCATTCATAAATACTGTGGAGATAAAGAGAGACAGCAATTATTTTCCAATAGGTGCAAAAACTTAACAGTGAATACAAACTATCAGCTATTAGAACCAAACAGCCCTGATTCCGAAAGTTTAGCAAATGAGAATATGGATTGGGGGCAGGGCAATGGCAAGGGGAGGAGTTTATGTGTGTGGGCAGGGCATGTGATTGAGGGAGGACCCTCTCATACTGGACATTGATGTGTAGAGGGCGAAAGTCTTGAGACTGGTCAGCTCTTTTCCTCTGGTCTCTTCTACACGGTCACAGAAGATGTTCTCCCATGCATAGAGCTTCAGCAGCTTTATTCCTTTCAGGATCTCTGTCGTCTTTTTAAGACGGTCCGTTGAGTAGTCCTGAGAAAATATTTTGAAGTCACAAACATGAACTTGTTGGTGTGTTGACAGCATGCACATGTACAAAGGTGTAAGTAAAGCTCACCAGCGTGCTCTTCTGTGTGTCTGCCAACTTGGTAGCGATAAGGTACTGAACCGGGGCCAGTAGCAAAATGACGCCGGCCCCTATCAATGCACTGTCACCCAACAAATAATACAGCAGGATCACTCCCATAATGATCTATGAACAGAAAAAAAAAATGTTTTGCTTAAGGACACAAATGCTGCAGTGTTTTCACAAATGCAGGAGTGTTTTCGCTATGATATACCTGTACTGGCATGGCCCACAGGTTGGGGCATAAGAAGAGAAACCACATGAGCTGATTGGTTTCTATTGCAACAAGATTGTTGATCTGGCCAAGGGTCATCTCTCCCATGGACATGTTTGAAGTGGAGAGACGCAGAATTTTATTGTAGATCATTGCCTAGAGGATGAGAATCAACACATGAATCGCAAAAAACTTTAACGCTAACTTTGATTTTGGGTCTTGTATACAGCAGAAAAGAAGACTAGATTAAACTAGAATACAATGCAATATGACAAATAGAACATATAGTCATCAGTGTTATTGTGTTAATATTTATATATATTGTATTTTCTAATATTCTGAACTAATTTTTAAAATAATTAAAGCATTAATTAAACTAATTATTTTTATATTTCATTTAAATTTTAGTTTTACTAATTTTGTAGTGATTTTTTTCATTTTTATTACTTCAAATATTTTAATTTAGCTTTATTTTAATTTTAGTTTTAGTAATTTTAGAACCTCAAGTACTTCATTTAAGTTTTAGTTAGGTTTTTCAGCTAATATTTATACTTTTTTCAGCTTAATTTCAATTAACAAAAACATTTAATACATTTAGTTTTAGGTTACAGTAACAACACTAACAGAATAGAATAGAATAGAATAGAATAGAATAGAATAGAATAGAATAGGAAGAAAGCAGATAATAACAAAACACTCCCAAACAGAACAAAGCATCAATGAATCAAACAGAATTGAATAGAACTGAGTAGAAAGAATAAAACAGACCAAATAGAATGGCACAAAATAGAGTAAAAAAGAACAGGAGAATAGAATAGAATAGAATAGAATAGAACAGAGCAGATAATAACAAAACTGACCCAAATAGAATAAATTAACATAAATAGAAACATAATTGAAATGAACAGAATAATGCAAAATAGAATAGAATAGAACAGAATAGAATAGAATAGAATATGGGACAAAGCTGAGTAGAACAGAATAACAGGACAAAGTACAGTAGTATAGAATTAAAGAGGACAAAGCAGAATAGAATAGAATAGGAAAAAAGATAATAAAGATAAAATAGATAATACCAGAACAGACCCAAAGAGAACAAACCATAACTGAATCGAACAGAATTAAATAGAACTGAAAAGAAAGAATAAAACAGACCAAATAGAATGGGACAAAATAGACAAAAAAAAGAACAGAAGAAAAATAGAATAGCATAGCACAGCATAGAATAGAATAGAATAGAATAGAAACTTCACTTTCCTACTAAGGTAAGAATGTCTTTATATAATATTTTGTATTATACAATACAACTTGCAGTGAGTATTGCATACTGATGAAATATAAATTTGTCTGATAATTCATTTCATGTTTGACTTCCAGTAAACTCTCTGAAACTTACAAGCAGTGCCCCGCGCAGGTTAATGCCGGTTTCTATTGTGACGTAGTAGGAGGCCTGTAGGAATGTTCGCTGTAGCACGAGCGCCAGGAACAGCAGAACCGCCAGAACAGATGTATTCTGCAGCAGCTCAGTGGAAGACACGAAGTACACCCCGAAAGTCATGTTCGCTGTCTGACAGGACATAAACAGAGTATGAACACACATGCATAATACATAAAAACACTTTGGCATTTCAGCCCTCACTGATATCATACACAAGCATACACACACACTAAAATAAAAAGGAGTCGTCACTTAAACAGAGTGTTGCTGGCAGCACCGTGTGTTTGTGAGAGGGAGTGTGATGTGAGTGGGTAATTTTCCATGTCACACAGATATGCATGTCTGTTCTGGCTTCATTTTGTCACACATATTTATACAATGACCCCAAAATGTATTTGGATTTAAGCCACACTTAAAAATGCTAATTTATTTTAATTATAATACATTATAAAATAAATAAAACATACACTGCCGCTCAAAAGTTGGGGATTGGAAAGATTTTTGCAAGTTTTTGAAAGAAGTCTCTTATGCTCGCCAGGGCTATATTTATTTGATAAAATACAGTAAAATACTGTAATATTATGAAATATAATTACAGTTTAAAATAAATGTTTTCTATTTTAATATATTTTATTATGTAATGTATTCCTGTGATGGCAAACCTGAATTTTCAGCAGCCGTTACTCCAGTCCTGCAAGTTCACAATAATAGAATTTACTTGAATAGACATTTTTTTGTAACAGTGTGAAAGTCTTTACTGTCATTTTTGATCAGTTTAATGCATCCTTGCTAAATAATAATAATGATTATTTTTTAAAGTAATAAATATAGTTCAAAATTAAAAGTATTTGAACACTTGGTTGCAGACGTGTGCTCATAGATACTATGACAAGTTAAATGCAATGACATCATTCATTCAATCAGCTGAGTTTTAATCACATCCTGAGTTTTCCACACTGAATCCATCCTTATCTAAACCTCATGAGAGTGTTTTTTCAAACACACATGACATCATGGTCATCTGAGCAGGGAAAACACACTGTGTGAAATCTAATAAATGCTGTCATCACTGTCCTCTCATTAATAACACTGACGCCTTTGTGACATTACACAGGAAGTGATAAATAGCAAGGCAAAACAGCAAATATCAGACAGTAGATCATTCTCTACAATATACTGTCACGTTGCAACCAGGAAAAATAAATACAGTCTAATTAGCAGCATAACCAGCAGACCAATATCTGCAGCAAATCATTTAATTGACAGCTATTTGAACAACATCCTAAATTATTTAACAAGGCACATAATGAATGGGTTCCAAAGTAAATGAGATAATATCAAAGCGCTGTGAGACAGTGACTGGATTGTGATATATTTCCATTACATTAGTTGCGTAGTTTCCTTTATCCCTCCATTTCCCCGTTTTACCATCTCTCTGGTATGTGTTTGGGATTGACAATCGTTTGTGTTCTTGAATCGTCCTATTCGTACAACAGCTTATATGGCTTGAATACTGTCTATGTGAACGAATAACCAAAATCATGCCTGTTTATTCCAAAAATTATTTTCTTAATTAGTATTTCTGTCTTGTTTTCCCGTACAAATATCTAAATGTTGACAAATCAAGATACACTTACTTGAAGGCAAAATGACTTAAGATATTAATTCTTGTTTTCTGACTCTTGAGGACAAAATATTAAGCAAAAATTCACTTTTTTAACAGCAAGACTTAATATCTTATGTCATTTTGCTTTTCAAGTAAATGTATCTTGAAATGTATCTTAGAATGTTTAGATATTCATACTGGAAAATGAGACAAAAATACTGAGTAAATGAGAAAATCATTTTTGCAGCATTTTCTATTCTTATAATAGCATCTGTAGTCATAATGAAAGACTATCAAAAATGCTGACACACACGAGACAACTGTATTTAGCACTCTAGAATAGGATGAAGCACGCACCTTGTTCGTCCTGTCAATCTCTGTTGAATTATGCAGGTGTTCCACAATCCCAGATATGCAGAGTGGCCCGGCAAAGCCCAGCAAGTCCGCCATGTACCGGAAAGTGCTGCTGAGGAGTATTGGCCCCCCAAATGCCCGGTACATGGATTTCCAGATGGATGGGGATTTCTCTGGGTCCTCCGTTTTCTGCTGTCAGAATTGGAAGAGCAAAGAGACACTGGTCAACTGACACTTCTCATTACTACTGTACAGAGTTGGGTATTAATGAATTAAATTAATGAAAGAACTACGAGTTTCTCTTTGTAGTGTATTTTTTAGGTTTGATAACATGAAAAGTAAAGTAAACTTAAAAGTAACTTGAAAGTAATTAGTAATCTGATTACTTTTTTAAATGCAGTAATCAGTAATGTAATCAAATTACAATTTTAAAGAAGTTATTAGTAATTTGTAGTGGATTACTTTTTTTTAGTAACTTACCCAACACTGCTACTGTATGTCATCATATATGAAAATATTGTTCATTTATATTATAATATTTGCTCTTAAACCTTTGATCATCTTCACATACCCTCTGTTCCTCATAGGAGTCTTTCAGGCGCATATAGTTAGTCAAGGCCCTCATCGCGATTGGCAGTTTGCCAATTTTCTTCAGCTCAATGGGTCTCTTGTGGGCTCCAATGATGAGCGGGTTCATCCACCAATATGTTGCCTTGGAAAGGAGGTTGACGAAGGGCTGGAGGAATCGCACGCCCAAGTCCTGCAAGTCTTCTGGGGGCTTCACCCTCTGGGGGTTCACAAAGTACACGTACTTCTGCAGGTGAGAGAAAAATAAAAGATACAGGTCATATGGTTTGTTAGTAGAATGTAATTAACCTACTGAACAGACTAGCATGTTGTGTTTTGGATGCTGTATTTTGATTTCGTGTTCACTTTAACTATTTAAACAGCCAGAATACCCTGGAAAGAATATTGGTCAAGCAGTTTTGATGGTGAAAATCATGGCTATATCAGCTAATCCAGCATCAAAATCAGTACAAACCAACCTGAACCAGAATGGAAATCCCTGCAGTCTAAGCTCTTTCAGCAGGTTAGTGACTCTTGTTAGTATTATAAAACTGTCTACAATTAATGGATTAAAATCTGCCTTAAAATAAAATGAAAAATAAAATAAAATAAAATAAAATACAGGCATTCAATTTAAGTGTTCCACTTGTAAGCTTAAAGCTGTGTGGCTCCAAATAAATACAATACATACAATGAATTAATAATATAAAATAAATAAAAATAAAATAAAAAATAAAAAGAATTCTTAATATGAAAAAAAACAATTACAGTGGTTGTGGATTTTGTATATTTTTTTTTATTCCATTTTTATTCTATTTCCTTATATTTAAATTATGATGAATTTATAATTTGCTTTTAGTAGCATGGTCAATAAAATAAAATAAAATAAAATAAAATAAAATAAAATAAAATAAAATTTCTTTCATCATTTTCTCACCCTCATACTCATGTTTCTCAAAACATGTATGACTTTTTTTCTGTGGAACAAAGTAGATTTGTTCCCACTGACTTCCGTTATATGGACATAAAATACAATAGAAGTCAATGGAAACTGACATGGTTTGGTTACCAACATTTTTCAGAATATCTTCTTTTCTGTTCTGCAGAACAATGAAATAAATCCAAGTTTGGAGCAACATGAGCATGACGATAAGTAAATGATGACAGAATTTTTATTTCTGGATGGACTACCCCTTTAAATGAAAGGATCAAGTTAAAGGAATATAGAAAAAAAGTAATAATAAAATGAAATAAAACATTAAATTAGTCGTTCAAAATTAGATGCACAGAAAAAATAGTCAAATAAAAAATAATTGGAAAATAAAATAAATTAAAAAAAAAAATACATTTGCTACATGACCCTAGATCAACTCACCCTGACTCTGATAACGTTGATCTCGACAGCCATGAGCAGGCCGTACAGCACCACAAGCAAAGCTGTGATACAGAAACGGAGTTCTTGCACCCCCAAGCTCGCCTCTGCAAACTTCCATAACTTTATCATCTTGGTGATGAAAGCCAGAATCCAGTAAATAAATAAGGCTGTGAAAGAATATTTCTGAGGTTAGTTCTCATTCTTATACAGAATGCCAAGGACAGAAACTAACTAAAATATGAATCGACCATTAAGTGTTGCCAAGCAACAACCAGACTGAAAGTGTTTTATTTATATTAAAGGACCGGTACTAACTGTTAAATAATGTAGGTGAAACAGCAACACTCAAAGTGCATTTTATTATTAACAGCCAGCATCACATTTGCATAATGAAACGGACATTGACTTACCCAGCAGCAGTTTGGGGAAATTGGCTGTTTCTATGTTGTGATAATATACAACTGATGTCGTGGCCGCTATGAAGCCCATTAGCGCTGGCATGAAGAGATGCAAGTGATTGGACTCCATCTGCCTACAATGATCCATTCATACACATAAATGCATACCGGTCATAAACACACAAATATATTGAATGAGTATGTGTTGAAACCCACGTATTGGAGACGATTCCCTCTGCGATCTCGCACACATGCACAAACAGCAGTGTGAAGGTGAGGATCCAGCGCAGGTTGTGGCCGGGAAAGTGCAGCCAGGTGTTATGATGGATCTGCACCTTTGAACTCTGGCTACCCCAACCTGGACACAAACACACATATGTGTAATTATATTATTCCCTTGTGTGTCTAATATAATATACGGATAACATTTACTTTGTTAATCAGCACCCTGTATCTGTCCCCGCCTGTCTCAATTATTCGTTGTTTTCATTTTTTGGCTAATAATGTAGTAATTCTGCATTGGGAAAGATTTTTTTCATTATGAGACTGAATGAGGAATGGCACTGACACCATTGTGGCGTCAGAGTAAAGGATTTTGAGAAGGATTTGAGTAAAGGCTCTTTGGGGAGCCAATACAGATAATGAATTGGCCCAATTAGTTTTGACACATTGTCTAGGCCCCTCAGTTTCTGAAGACATGAGGTATGCCATAAACAACCAGGGCTTTACCATTCAAGAACTGGCTTACTTGAGAATTGGCTACATCTCACAGAGAGATGAATTTGAATAACAATAACTAGAATTTACTGAGCTGTAATGCAAAGAAATTCACACATCACATAACAAGCATTGAATTTAAGGGTTCCACTTTGTAAGCTACATGTTGTGTGGCTCCAAATAAATACATGAATGAATTAACAATATAACATAAAATAAAAAAACAAACAAAAAAGAATTCTCAATATATAATATAATTATGATTACAGTGAATATTGTTTTTTTTTTTTTGTCATTCCATTTTTATTCTAGTTCTTTATATTGAAATTATAATGAAGATTTATAATGATGTGCTTTTCTAGCATGGTAAATAAAATAAAATAAAATAAAACACAAGATAAAAAAAGATAAAAAAAATAAAATAAAATCCATCATATCATCAAATAAAATAAAATGAAATAGAATATAAAATAAAAAATAAAATAAAACTAAATAAAATAAAATATAAAATCAAATCTAATTAAATCAAATCAAAACAAATATATCATATCATCAGACATAAAATAAAATAAAATCTATCATATCATCAAATAAAATAAAATAAAATAAAATATCAAATCAAATTTATCATATCATAAAATAAAAATAAAATAAAATAAAATAAAATCTATCATATCATCAAATAAAATAAAACACTAGAATTCTCAATTAAAAGGCAATCCGTATTAAATTCCGAATGGAACACAACCCTGTAACCAACTGCAAAACATGTTGCTGGTTTTTGAAGAGGGAAAAAAGACAAGGGCATTCATACCAATGAAGAGGATAGGGAAGGTGATGAAGAGAAGAAATACATGAGGGACGAGGTTGAGGGCGTCCACGAAGCAGCCATTGTCCAGGACTCCATTGTCCACACTGTAGGCATTTCTACCTCTGTCGTTCCCACAGAAAGACAAGGCCATGTCACCTGATTGGGCTAAAGGAGCCTGGGCATGGTTAAAAAAATTTTGATGTTAGAACTGAATTTAATCAGTATATAAATCAAGTATGCATTTACACTTAAGCTGACTTAGACTTTCAGTCTGCAGTACACCACCTTTGAGCCCAAACTGACAGCATTTAAAGCAGTATTCCTGTAATCATTATGGTCCAACAAAGTATTTGACTACATTGATCCTCTGCTGACAATCAGTGTAAGAGCAAGATTAACAAACCTTCTCTAGGGACACTGCCTGTACCCTCTCAGCCAATTCATTTACAAGCAAAGTTTAATTTCTCATTCAGGATAGCTGCATTATACAACATCACAATAGACAGTAATGTTTGCTTTGGCACAATATACTCTGGTAGGTTGAAGCTTGCATGCTGTGTATCCTCAGGTGACCCATCAAACTGTGTGTTTTACAGTGGTTTGTACAATATAAAATGTATAGATTACATTATAACAGGTAATTATTAAAATATAATTTAAATATAATTATTTTTGACAAACCTACTTTATTTAAAATGTTTAAATTACATTAAAATTTCCATGGTTATACCCATGGATATTTTAGCATAGTAAGTATAGTTATAGTAATAATATTTTGAATTTGTTTTTATTTTTATGTTTTCTGGTTTCATTTTAATTTTAGTCAAAGTTTCAGTAATTTTGTTGTGCCTTTTTAGCATCTGTATCAGTTTTTTTAAATATGTCTATATGGTTATTTCATTTATTTCATAAATTTTTATTTCAGTTTTAGTTTTAGTTATTTTAGTACATCAAGATACAATGAAAATGAGAGATTTTATATATATTTTATTTTATTTCAAGCAACAAAAATGTTTGATGGTTCTAGTTAACTATAATAACCCTGGTTATATCATCATATCACATATAAATATTACTATATTGGCAGAAAAAATGTTTACATTTATGCATTTAGCAAAAACATTTATCCAAACCTGTCGTATATATAGTAGTGGTCAGAATTATTGGCACCCTTGGTAAATATGATCAAAGAAGGCTGTGAAAATTAATCTGCATTGCTAATCCTTTTGATCTTTTATTTTAAAAATTCACAAAAATCTAACCTTTCATTGAATAATAAGAATTTAAAATGGGGGGAAATATCATTATGAAATAAATGTTTTTCTCTAATACACGTTGGACACAATTATTGGTACCCCTAGAAATTCTTATTAGTAAAATATCTCTGAAGTATATTCCCATTCATATTCACAGTTTTGAGCACTCCAGGGTGATTATGAACATGAAATTATCCAGCCATGGCTTCCTGTTTCACAGAAATATAAATAAGAGGGAAAACAAAGCCCAAATTCCCTTAAAGGTGCAATAGGTGATTGTCTTCAGAAACATTTTTTGTTATGCTGGCTGAAAGTCTCTTCACATCCCAATAGCAGTCATTAAGTTAAGCGGTCTAAATGTATTTATATGTATTTAAATATTCTGTGGAAGGCGTAGGACCAAGAAATGTCCATCCAATCAAAACGCTCGGTCCGAGCATTTTAATTGACTTTCCTACCTGCTTGTCAATGCATGTATTTGCATACCTCTGCGCACCCTGTTCGCGCAGAAAGGATACGTCATCAGCGCGTTCACGCACACTGTGCGGACAGAGCGAGAATGACAGACAAACATCAACAACCCGATCTTCCTTCCTGGTATTGTAGTACTTTTACTAACTGTACTATAAAGTTTTCTCACCGGTGAATGACACATGATGTAGCCCAGCGGTGTCTATTTTGCATGTCTCGATTAGTTAACACACCTGATTCAGATAACCAGCTCGTTAGAAGAGAGCTACATGCATGAACTGTGTTCCGATTGACATGCTCCCTACACAGTGTTCTTTGCTCCCTACTCCCTGAGCAGGGGAATTCCGTTGAAGTTTACATTCATTCACAGATTTGGGCTGCGTGGTGTCTTCACACAGGCGAAACGTACTAGAGAAGTGTGAAGTGTGACATAATATACCTCTGTAAATAAATGCTATTTAAATTTACGTCTTGCACATTTTAATGCCCTTTGTATGAAACACATACGAGGACTGGAATTAACCTGTAGTATTGTTGTCTTTGTTATTCTGGTCTGTGAGCGTATGAGCGTTCAGGGGGCGTGGCTTTGGACGGCGATTGCAGGCAGGGTGGGACGTTCGCATTCAGCGCTATCAGGCTAAAGTTAGCATTTTCCAAGATCTCCTACTGCACCTTTAATCATCCGTCACAATGAGAAAAACCAAAGAATATATTTCTGATGTGCAGCAAAAGATAATTGAGCTTCACAAATTAGTGAAGTGGTTTTAAGAAAAGAGCTAGAGCAGTAAAAATTCCCATTTCCACCATCAGGGCAATAATTAAGAATTTCAAATCAACATAAAATGTTAAGAAACTGCCTGGAAGAGGACATGTGTCTATATCGTCCTAATGCACGGTGAGAAGGAGAGTTTGAGTGGCTAAAGACTCTCCAAGGACCACAGCTAGAGAACTGCAGAAAATAGTTGAGTCTCGGGGGCAGAAAACCTTAAAAAAAATTGTCAAACAGCACCTACATCACCACATGTTGTTTGGGAGGGTTTCAAGAAAAATTCTCCTAGCTCATCCAAAAACAATCTCCAGCATATTCAGTTATCAGACACAACTGGAACTTCAAATGGGACTGGCTTCTATGGTCAGATGAAACTAAAAAATGAGCTTTTTAACAGCAAACACTCAAGATGTGTTTGGTGAACACAGGGATAAAAAGTACCCCATGAGTACAATGAAATATACTGCTGTATTTTTGATGTTGTGGGCCTATATTTCTGCTGGAGGTCCTGGACATCTTGTTTAGACACATGGAATCATGGATTCTATCAAATACCAACAGATAAAAAATCAATAAGTTACTGACTCTGTTAGAAATCTTATAATGGGCCATGTTTGGATCTTCCAATGAAAGGTTAGATTTTTGTGAATTTTTTAAAATAAAAGTTCAAAAGGATTAACAGCAGATTAATTTTCACAGCCTTCTTTGATCATATTTACCAAGCGTGCCGATATTTTTGGCCATGACTGTATCTTAAAGAAAAGGTTTTTGGTTAGAAATGCTAATATTATTAGCATCTAATTCTGTGAAAGTCTATTCAATATTGAATAATTTATTCCACAACCAAACCATCCGATAAAAAAGAGCTACCAGCAAAGTAAATAGTGTTTGGTTGGTCACGTGATCACAACATGTCAGTCCTCATGAGGCGACCCTCCATGTAAAACAAAACAGCTTATATTAGGCTACTGATATGACTGGAGTCTTAATGCTATAATTTTATTAAATTTACTTGGTGCAACTTTAAGATACTCCAGGACTTAAAACTCTGTCTTATTGATATTATTAACAAAACTCATGCTACAGAAACCAAAATAAAAAATAAAAAAATTAATTGCTGCATCTCAGGAGGATATTGAGTCTTGGTTGGTGTAAAAAATGAAATGAACTACAAAGTAAAGCCCCATGACAAGTGCATTAAATAGACTAAGTACAATAGTGTCCTCATTCATACTCATTACTTTTGTGTAAAACACTCCTGTTCATGATTATTATTATTATTATTATTATAGGATACCACCCACTCTTACAGCTATTCAGATCTCTCCACATGCTCACTGACAGCCAGACGTTGTCTTTCCTCTACTTATGAGCTTTATCTAGTATGAATAGTAAATAAAATAGTAGAACCCACAGTGACAGTCATATATTATTATTAAATAAGCACTTACCGAAATAATTGCTCTGCTTTAGTAGGTTTTCATGCTCGTTGCTGGTATTATAGAGAGTAATTCACAGAGATTATTATTTTTAGCTGTGGTGCATCAGCTGCTCATGGTCTCTCTCTCTCTAGCTCTTGGATCGTATTTCCAAACTTGAACAGGAATGTTGGCATGTATGTACGGACCCTCCTGAGAAAATAGAGATCCACTGTGACACTGTGGCTGCGTCTCAAAATCTTTTGAGCTGCCTGCCTACACAGCATTTTTGGCCATCTGGGTGTGCGTGATGCCCAAACAAGCTGTCTAGGTAAGCAGAGAGAAATCAGAAAACATAGAATTGAATAGTATAGTAATGTTTCAGTTAGTGGTCGACCAAAAAGTTAAGAAAAATTATGCTATATAAATGATCAAAAAAGATAATTAATTAAATTAACCAATACTTATTTTCAATATTTACTTAAAATTTGAACGATTCTGTGTAGTTTTCATAATGTAATTTATTTTTAAAATCAGAATTTGATTAATCAGTAAATCAGAAATTGAATCAGTAATTAATATTTAATAGAATTATATTCTTGATTTTTTGACAATTTAAAAATTTAAAAAAGGTTTTATTTTATTTTACTTTATTTTACCATTCTGCTTAATTTCTGAATAATTCCTAATGAAGAAATCATTAAATGAGCAACATAATGTTAATAAACAGTTTACAAGCACATCCTGTTTCCGGCAATGGTACCATTTACCATTTCTGTTTTCCCAGCATGCACTGGGGCCTGAATGATTGCATTTTTACCAGTTTGCCACTTTGATTTACATTTTTGTTCTTGATTTTGTCATCATGTTTAGTAGCTTATTGTTTTGTGGATGTCAAGATGTTTATTGTTCTATTAAAAATAATTTGTTAGTTGATTGTTACCCTTGTCATGTTTAATACATCAAGTTTTGAGATCTGTGTTTGGCACTTATAATTCAGATTTTAATATTTCAGGGTTTTTTTGGCCCCAGGAGTGTTAATGGTGAGTGTTTATGTGTTTAAACATGCATTTTGCTCTCCATTTAGATTATTAATATATATATATGTATATATATATATATATATATATATATATATATATATACACACACATACACATATATATATATATATATATATATATATACACACACACATACATATATACATATATATATATATATATATATATATATATATATATATATATATATATATGTATATATGTGTGTGTGTGTGTGTATATATATATATATATATATATATATATATATATATATATGTATGTGTGTATATATATATATATATGTATGTATGTATGTATGTATGTATATATATATATATATATATATATATATATAACATAGGCCTACATAATAATGAACAGTCAAAACAAACAGTAGGATCTTAATATTCTAGAATCACTTAATCTAAAGGTATTTGTTACGATTAAAAAATTGTTATTTAGTACTATATTAGCTCATTTTAAATTATTCACTTTTAAGGAGCTCACTTTATGTTACTCGCTGAATTAGAAACATTTATAATTTAATTTTGCTTATAATTCGTTAGGTTACTAGTACATACTGTATTTAGTCTACTGTCATCGGTACTCCAATGTTGCTTCGGTAAAACGAGCTTACCTGACAAAAAACCAAAACAAAAAGAAACCTCGATTTAACCTATTTCTGATCTTTTACAAGTGACATATCTCTGTATGAGCACAGTAAACCATGCCATTCAGCTTATGACATTGCAACCGCGCGTCAAAATGTAACGCAACATCAGCACGTTCATAGCAGGCCATTGTAACTAAGAAAAGGCAGTGAGCGTCTTTCAGAATCAACCTCTTGATTTGGATTTGAATGAATTCATTTAAGATGCAATGCGCCAAGACTGCGGACACACTCACCTAGATGTCTCCGGTTGTAGGTTTTGTCATCGATACGCTCCGACATCAGCGGTTAGACAGTGAACACGATGGTGTTGTATCTCCTTGTCTTTGCTGTATTGAAGAAAGCGCGCATCACTGCTTCTGCATAGCGTTGCTATGGCGTCAGATATAAAGGAGGGATGCCTGTGCGCGAGCGTGTCTGTTCCTGATGTAGGTCACATCAAGAATAACTGGATCATACTGAAGATTCACAGGTGCATAATATTACTGACTAAACTAAAGAGGATTTACTAGCGGCTGGATAGTTAAAAAGAGAGATTGTGGGATGTGCGGTACATTACGCCAGAAGAACTGGAAGTCATGCATAATGATTTCATTCAGCTGGGGGGCACAGGACCCAGTAGCATTAAAATATGTATTTAAAAAAAAAAAAAAGAGAGAGATTTTTTTTAAAAAAGAGAGAGATTTTACTCTGTTTACTGCATGTGCTTTTCTTTTCATGACCCTATACAAATATTAACCCTGTCAGTTCATCCTGTCTCATGGGATTTGTAGTTTCTTTTTGTTCACGATTGTAGTTTTACTAAAAATTTTATCTGTCTGTTTATTTTATGTCTGTCTCTCTGTCTGTCTGTCTGTCTGTTCGTCCGTCCGTCTGTCTGTCTGTCTATCTATCTATCTATCTATCTATCTATCTATCTGTCTAACTGTCTGTCATCCATATTCTGTCCATCTATCTATCTATCTATCTATCTATCTATCTATCTATCTATCTATCTATCTATCTATCTATCTATCAATATGTCTAACTGTCTGTCTAACTGTCTGTCATCCATATTCTGTCTATCTATCTATCTATCTATCAATATGTCTAACTGTCTGTCTAACTGTCTGTCATCCATATTATTTCTTTCTATCTATCTATCTATCTATCTATCTATCTATCTATCTATCTGTCTGTCTGTGCAAAGTAGCACATCTGTTACAAATGTCATCCACACAGATGTATAAACACATTTGTTGGTAATCACGAAATTAATCATGATTGTTGTTTTAATCTGTTACCATTTGTTTTATAAATTTAGCAATGCAAATCAAAATCTTGACCACTGGGGCAACGCCGGTTGGCATGTGCAAAATGTTAATGATCTTCAAAGCTACTGATTGACTGATGCTGGGACTTCATGGGAAGCAGGACTTCCACTCCAGAGGGATGGAACTCAAAGGTCACAGATGTTTGGAGGCTGAAGTGTGATGAGAACTGCTGCAGGGTGCATGTGTGTGTGTGTGACTGAGGGAAGTAAGGGTGTGTGCGAGGTTGAGGAAGTGCTGGGGTTGAATGGGGATTATGGGAGTGTATTTGTCTGTGTGTGAATGTGTGTGCGCAAACAGTCACATCCCCTGTGTTTCCCTAGAGACCAGAAGGGGGCAGCCCCGACCCAGCCTCTCCCCCATTAACCACAGGAAGTAGTACAGGAAGCAGCCCATGTGTGAGCCATCAAAGGCCCAGTGGTGACACCCAGAGCCTGGGACGAGGTGCTGTGGCTGGGGACAGAGGGATGCATTTGAAGCTGAAGGATTATAGAGGCCAGGGGGTCAAACACAACCTCTTTGAGAAAGTTTCAGTTTCCCATAACTAAGCTGAGAATCGGCGATTTCCACACGTATGCATCTGGTGTGCGTCATCAAATGACACTGGAGTAATTAAGGTTATCCAATCCTGTTTTGTTATTCCTCTTTTCCCTTTGGATCTGTGACTATGTCACAGTAATCAAAGAATTATACAAAACATTTGGCGATTGTAATATGCCATGCAAGTTTTGTGTTATAAGAGCAAGTAGTAGGTCTTCTATTACAAATGTACAGCACTGACATGTGTTTTATAACTCTGCTGAAAAATTCAGTTTGAGCCAAACACTGTTTGGAACGTCGAAGCTAAACTGGTCTTTACTGGTCAAAACAGCTCATTAGCTAATGGATGCTAGTAGATCATCTTTGATCATCCATTAAATGGATGGAAATTGAATCAGCTAAACATCAGATTATGACCAGATAATGACTTGCTTAGACCAGATAATGACAAGCTTGAACCAGCTACTGACCTGCTAAGACCAGATATGACCAGCTCAAACCAACGAACAACCAACTCAAACCAGCTTGGACCAGCTAATGACCATCTTAAACCAACTAATGACCTGGTTAGGCCAGCTAATGACCAGCTTGAACAGCTAAGGACAAGCATGAACCAGGTTGAGGCAGCTAATGACTAGGAAGGACCGACTAATTATGAGCTTAAACCAACTAATGACCAACTCAAACCAGCTCGGACCAGCTAATGACCAGCTTGAACCAACTAATGACCAACTCAAACCAGCTCGGACCAGCTAATGACCAGCTTAAACCAACTAATGACCAACTCAAACCTGCTCGGACCAACTAATGACCAGCTTAAACCAACTAATTACCAACTCAAACCAGCTCGGACCAGCTAATGACCAGCTTAAACCAACTAATGACCAGCTCGGATCAGCTAATGACCAGCTTAAATCAACTAATGACCAACTCAAACCTGCTTGGACCAACTAATGACCAGCTTAAACCAACTAATTACCAACTCAAACCAGCTCGGACCAGCTAATGACCAGCTTAAACCAACTAATGACCAGCTCGGATCAGCTAATGACCAGCTTAAATCAACTAATGACCAACTCAAACCCGCTCGGACCAGCTAATGACCAGCTTAAACCAACTAATGACCAATTCAAACCAGCTCGAACCAGCTTAAACCAACTAATGACCAACTAAAACCAGCTCGGACCAGTTAATGATTAGCTTGGACCAGCTTATTATCAGCTTGGACCAGCTTGAACCAGCTAATGATCAGCTTAAACCAACTAATGACCTGGTTAGGCCAGCTAATGACAAGCATGAACCAGTTTATGGTCAGCCTGATCATAATGACCAGCTCGGACTAGCTAAGTATCAGAATAGATTGAAACAGCTAATGACCAGCTTGATCCAGCAAATGACTAGATCAATCCAGGACCAATTTGGACAAATTAAGGACCAGTATAGCTAATGACCAGCTCAAACCATCTAATTACCAGGTTGAGGCAGCTAATGACCAGGTTGGACTGGCTAATTATGAGCTTTAAACAACTAATGACAACTCAAACCAGCTCGGACCAGCTAATGACCAGCTTGAACCAACTAATGACCAACTCAAACCAGCTCAGACCAGCTAATGACCAGTTTGTACCAAATAATGACCAACTCAAACCAGCTCAGACCAGCTAATGCCCAGCTTAAACCAACTAATGACCAACTCAAACCAGCTCAGACCAGCTAATGACCAGTTTGGACCAAATAATGACCAACTCAAACCAGCTCAGACCAGCTAATGCCCAGCTTAAACCAACTAATGACTAACTCAAACCAGCTCGGAGCAGCTAATGACCAGCTTAAACCAACTAATGACCAACTCAAACCAGCTCAGACCAGGTAATGACCAGCTTGGACCAGCTTATTATTAGCTCGCACCAGCTAATCACCAGTTTAAACCAACTAATGACCTGGGGCCGGTTGCATAAAAGACAAGGCTATAAGCTTTAAACAACTAATAACTTGCTTGAACTAGCTAATGATGTGTTTACAGCAGCTAGAAGCCAGCTTCCATGTTCCAAACACAGCTACCTGCTTAAGATGGATTTTACAACAAACATTTTATAAATTAGTTTCTGGGGAGAACCATTGCTTAGCTGCATGCAGAGATTCATAACCACAGTGCCAATGTTGATTCCAAGAAAATGCTGGAACACTGGGAGACCTTTATGCAGAGACATCCATAGTAGGAAATTAAATTGATCTTTTAAGTCTTAAGTAAACAAATAGAAAATGATGATGTCTTTCCCTGTGTTATAATCCCTGAGTTTGTGAAATTAAAGACAGAAAATTAGGCTTTACTTCAGCTTTCATGTAGCACTTGAGTTGGCCCAGTATTGTCACTTGGCTCAGTATGCTGGGTTCATTGAGGTGGTTAGCAAAGGACAGGAAGTCTTTTACACGTCTCAAGCATCATGGGTATTTATAAAGTCAATAATCAGCGTAAATACAGAGAGATAGATGAAGGGGGAAGCTGAAAAAGTAACAAGTGAAAGAGTGGGAACATGAAACAACATTACATAAACAAACTCTCTCCCTCACTCTCTGTCTCTCTGTGTAAACTGTTGCAGTATAACCATAAGATGGTTTCACATAAACAGCCCTACACAATAAACAGACCCAGACTGCAATATTACAGTTCAAACCATGATTAAACACTTGCTCTTGCATCCTTGCTAACACTGATCTTACTTTCCTCTACTGTGTGTACATGTTAGCATGGGTGCTAAATGATAGCATTTTCTTGGAATAGCAACTTTTGGACATTGTAAATTTGTTTCATGGGATAAATATGTGCACTACGGGACATGTGAGACAGCACAACGGAAAAAGAGAGGAAAAGAAAGAAAAAAAGCTAGACAAGGTTTTTAGAAAATACTAGTTTTTTTGTTTATATCTAGATTCTAGATACTTGAAACCAGCAACTTATTTACCCAAGTGAATCTATGCTAACCCAAGTTAGCCTACATTTTGGCAGCTCAAGTGCATAATGTCTCTATATATGGGACACCTAAATATTTTGGCTTGAGAACAGCCTGTATTTAGTTAAGTGGCTTGGATTGTGGAGCTAGCTTATTGTTGGTAAGATTTCCATTTAAAGTCTTACAGAATGACATAATGGTTATGGATCTCTGTGGTTCTTTGATTAGCATTGGTGACATTTTAAAATGACAACATGCTGTCACCTAGTGGTTTGACGTTCAAAGTGCACTTAAGTTGCAAACATTATTGTTTCAGAATCAGAATCAGAACGAGCTTTTATTGCCAGGTATGTTTACACATACGAGGAATTTGTTTTCGTGACAGAAGCTTCCACAGTGCAACAGAATGACAGTGACAGAACAAAAAACAGATAATAAAAAGAAGAATTAAAAAATAGAAGAAGTAAATAAGTAATAACAATATACAAATTGTTTTGTATGTACAGGTATATTATGTGCAAATTGAAATGTAGACTAAATATGTGTGTTAGATAAATAAGTGTATAAGTGTATAAATAGTGTGTGTTCCACAATTATTGTCAGGTGTTCATGAGATGGATTGCCTGAGGGAAGAAACTGTTTCTGTGCCTGGCCGTTCTGGTGCTCAGAGCTCTGTAGCGTTAACCAGAAGGCAAAAGTTCAAAGAGGGAGTGTGCTGGATGTGAAGGGTCCAGAGTGATTTTGCCAGCCCTTTTGCTCACTCTGGATGAGTACAGTTCTTGGAGAAATTGGAGAGTGTTTGGAGTGTTATAGTCATACATATAAGCATAAAATAATCATCTAAATGCAATCTTTTAGTAAACAAAACAATATATATTACCCAAAATATGAAAACTAATGAAGACTGAGAGCCGCTCTTTAAAGAAAGACACTGTGCCAGAGTGTCCAACGTGGTTGATCAGATTCCCAAATTATTACCAATGCAAACAATGTAAATGTTCTCAACATGCTCAAAGGACAATTATTTAAATAATTACTTTCTTTCATTAAGTTCTTTCAAGAGCCACATCCATTATTGGCTTTCAGTAATCCTGCTTTGATTGATTAATTGCCTGGAGTGCTGCTTCTCACATCTCTGATCGCTTGTGTTCAGGTTGATGATGAAAATTGGTTATTTCACGGCTGCCAGCTGAAAAAAAAAATAAAATAAAATTAAGGATTGTTTTCTCTTTATTTTTTGTAAAAACATCTATCCACCATATATTTAGACCTAAAGAAGCAAAATTGTATAAGATAAGAATAGTTTATACAATCCTGTTCCTGGGGGCCAACATCCTGCAGAGTATATCATCAACCAGGTCCAACACACTTGAAAGTTTCTAGTAAATATAAAGTCCTTGGTGTTTTATTTTATTTTATTTTATTTTATTTTATTTTATTTTATTTTATTTTATTTTATATTTTATTTTATAATCGAAGATGTGTTTTGAAGATTTATGTATTGAAGCCTTGAAGACTATTCCTTAACAATTCCCTAACAAAGTGTACTGCCTGCCCGGCTTTTTTTTTTTTAGAATTTTTTTTTTTGTTTTTCCCAGTGGTCCATTTGAAATGAATTATGTAAATCTTTCATCGCGTTCGGTCCCTGGCAGTTTATGAACAGAAATCGACTTGATATAAAAACCTTGTTTTTATATTGAATATTCGTTAGACATTCGCACTTTTAAATTATTTTGTGTCGGATCATGCTGTATCTCGTTCAGATAATGCACGTAAAGCACAATTTCAAACGTAGACTTATAATGATATTAAATTTCGGTGAGGCAGATTCTGGGTCATATCGTAGGCTTTATGATTGACTAGTAGATTAAGTTTTATGTTTAAATGACCGAATACTTGCAGGACACTTTTGGTAGAGGTCTAGTGTTCTTGCGTAATTCAGTCTGAGGGTGGCGTTCTAAAATTGATTGGCTGGTTCTACAGACATACATAGAATGTTATCTTAGGATGTACACCTTTATGTAGTATTTATTGTTAGAATATTCATCGAGAATGTTACGAGTTGTGGAAAAGCCACATCGATTCTCACAACAATTAACCAATAACCTACTGATGAGCATGGAACTGGGTTATTTAATAAAACACAATGAAACACAAATGAACTATTTACAGGCTATTTTTTTTTTTTGTATAGTGTATAGCCTATATTTATTATATTGTTGTTATTATTATTAAGATATTAAGTTATAATTAAGTTATACTTATAATAATAATAATAATTATTATTATTATTATTATTATTATTATTATTATTGCTATTGTTTCGCTTTCTGAAATTTAGATATGTTGTATATTCTGTTTATTTACAAGCTGTTCACAGGAGTAGGCTACTTTTAAACTAACCAATTTGGTTAGTTTAAAACCAATTTGATGGTGATTTAGGCCTATTTAAGTATTTAATGATTCAAAGATGAAAAACTTAAAACAGCTATCCCAATAAGGGCAATCCAAGTTAGGGAGTGTCTCAAAAGTCTATATATCTATAACTATATGTTATATAGATATATAGTTATATAGAATATAGACACTTTTATTAAGTGAAGTAGCCTGCAAGAACTGGACATTGAGTTTAGTGATGGTTGGCCTGAAGGTGTCCTTCAAAGCAGACTTGCTTTCAGACTGCGGAGTAAGCCAGTATATCTCTGGCACTGCTTTCTTCATCCGCACTTTAGGACTATAGAGTGATGCTCAGCTAGTGAGCTCACTGAACTTTGAAGTGCACACGTTCATTGGTGGAACAGTTTGCTTTCAGTAGACCTTCTGTAGCAATATACTCAGTGGTTAAAAAAGTCATCAAAATGTCATATTTCCAAAATCCAAGTCATTTAAGATGTGTCAGGGTTGTGTGAATGCTGGAGCTATAGCAAAACGTTTCTATGAGTTCATATAAAATTATACAATTTATAAATATAATAAAATATTAATAAAGTTAGTAAAAAATTATAAAACTGTAATAACTATATTACAGATTCTAGTGAAAAAAACTTTCAAAGCTTTAAATAATTTTTTGCTTGGTACTCCATTTAATTCACACTATTAAATTCTATTTTTAATGCTACACGTATTTTAAAATCTGAATGATTTTGTTTATCATTGTCATGCACTTTTGTGACAGTCCCCTAATTTGCTCAGTGAATGTCAAGCTAATGTCCAATATCAAACAAACTTTACAGGAGCTTGATATGCCATCACCAGTTGTTTCTCGTAAAGGTGAGTGACTGTTCTGCTTTCTGTTTCTTTAAACTGTATGGTTTTTCAGTCAGACTTTATCTGTTATCACTATGTTACTCTTTATATAAGTAGTCATTCATCTGTGGTCTGCATAGCCGTGGGAAGAATTGTCACATGAAGAGAGTCATGTCCTAAATCTTCAATTTTTATTAAGCAGTTTATATTAAGCAACACAATTTATACTTTGCATAGAAAGAAAAGTAACACATCCATCACAAAGTTAAAAACATAAAAAGAAGAATTTTCTCCTTAACACAGTTACAAAATGACAAATATGGAATATAAAGTAGTAGTAGTAGTAGTAGTAATACATACATACATACATACATACATACATGCATAAATAAATAAGGAATCATGTTAGAGTACCAGAGTACTGAACTTGGACTACTGCACGTCTAAAATTTGTATTATCCTCATGAAAAAGTTAGAAAATTGATTCATTAGAGAGATGCAACATAATTCATTGCAGGATTTAACTAAAAATAATGTGTTGTCAACCAGATGAGGCTTCTGAAATTAAGGGACCATTTCAAGAGAAGATGGTTGAAAAGTTTAAACAGAGCAGTTTGCTCACAATTATGGTTAGAATTTATAAAGTGTCAATTTGATTAATGTGGTTCAATATGAGATCAAGTGCAAAAGCACATCTGCAGAGAAAAGAAGAGGAAGTGGCTGATGGAGTAGAATTTTAATTGGAGTAGAATTTTTTATTTTTGTTAGTGGTGCTTTTTTTTGCTTATACATGCTAATTGATCTGTTTGACACCTGCTTGAATCATGTAATCTGGCAATGATGTAATTAAAAAACAATGCCCACTTATATTGCTAGCTAAGTGTTTTTTCTTTCTTTTTTTTTCTTGACTTTATTTGATCTACTTTATAAGCAGTAGCTCTGTAGCAACAGATAAACAAAGAGAGAGAGAGACAGAAAGAGAGAGAGAGACAGGAACAGAGAAAACCAGCGCTGCTGTGGTGGAGTGTGTGGATGGGTTTTGCTCTAAAAACGGAAGTATGATGATACAGTCAATGCAATAAATGTGGTTTTTGTCATGTTTTGGTCAAGATGTTTTCTGTGAGTAACAGCATTTAGGAACTTGCTGACAGACAACTGTCATCAATTTGTGAATTAGAGATGCATCAATAGTGCAATTCTGGATGACACTAATTACTAGGCTAGCCAATAATTATTATCATTTTATTTTATTTAAAATGAGATTTTTGTAATAGTTAATATTGATTAATTATGTAATAACATATTTTTTATTAAAACATAACATTTGTTATTAAGAAGCAAAGTTTAAAGTAAAATGCCTGCAGTTCTCATATGGATTATGCAAGTTTGTATCCAACATGCAACATGTCACAAGTTCAGCTTCATATTTGTGTGGAAACTGAGAAATTTTTTTTTTTTAAGATTCTTTGATGAAAGTTCTATTTTTTTTTCTGAATAAAAGTATTTCTTTTTCTTTCTTTCTTTCTTTCTTTCTTTCTTTCTTTCTTTCTTTCTTTCTTTCTTTCTTTCTTTCTTTCTGTCTTTCTTTCTTTCTTTTTGTTTTTAATGAACAGGGTACCTCTGACAGAAGTAATAATGTGTTCTGCTATTACCTATGTCAGAAATAGTCCTCAGAATGCTACATTGTGGGTACAAGTCATACATGCCGTACAGAAAATAAACATACATATACCTTCGTATACATACATCCAACTACATATACTCATACACACCTTCCAATGGAAATATAAATGAATAAAACGAATGAAAATAAACTACAACTGACAATTTACACAACTTACAATAAACTACAACTGACAATTTACACAAATTATACTCTCACAGACTATAATAATCGTTCCTTCTATAACTTAACAAAAACAAAAAGCAGTAGTAATTTATATTAACCTAAACGTCAGATGCCAAAAGAAAAGTATTCTTATTAAGAGTTTAACAGCAAATATCAAAGTCTAGTCGAGGCACACAGAGTGCTCATTTTTCCATGACCACTAAGCACTTAAAAAATTATAAATCAAGGTTGCTGATTATGGATTTTATTGGGTACCATATTTTTACAAATGTCCTAGGTCTATTTGATAACTTGTATTTATAGGTCCCTGAGCCAAGTTTCAAATGTGGGGACAGACTCAGTTTTCCATTTCTGTAAAATTACCTTTTTTTTGCCAAGATCGTGCATAATAAAAACCTTGTGACAGATATTTACTGTCTATACTTTCAGTGTCTCCAAGAATACACAATTTTGGCTCGGGTGTCAAAATAATTCCATATGCTTCTGATAAAAATGTGAATGTACACTGCCAGAATGGCCAAATTGTTTTGCACATGAGCAAAAAGCATGAGACAATACCAACATTTGTTACATGTAGAGGATACATTTGGATAAATCCTGTGTAGTTTGGTCCTAGACTAATGAAGCCTATGGATAAATTTGAGTAGAATCACAGTGTGCCTTGTGTTAACATATACAGTAGAGCACATGTGAATATTATCAATTTCTTCTCTTTATGAAAAAAAACTTTACAGACTTCTTATAATATGTAATATTGTTACATATATAAGATAATATAAGATAATATGTTATGGTTTTCATGTGAAGAATCACAGCAGTTTTCAACATTGATAGTAATAAAATTTATTGATTTATAATATTTACTGAGTACAAAATCAGCATATTAGAATTATTTCTGAAGAAAACTGAAAACTGGAGTAATGGCTGTTGAAAAATTAGCTTTTCCATCACAGGAATAAATTACATTTTAAAATATATTAGGATAGAAATGAGATATTTTAAATTGAAATATATATATTTTTTGTTTTTGTTTTTTTTTTACCGTATTTTTGATCAAATAAATGCAGCCTTGGTGAGCATAGGAGAATCTATAAAAATCTTTAAAAATTGTAATTATTCCAAACTTTTGACCCCCAACACGATAGCTGTTACAATATCAGATTTCTCTGTACACGATTATTGTGGCCAAGAGAATTAACAATATATCTATAGAAATCTTGAAAATAAAAGGCTCATCTTTTATTTTGTTTATTTTGTGTGTTTTTTCGCCAATAAATCACACCACTGCATACAAAAGGAACAATTACATTTAATAGAGAAAATGGTAACTGTTTTAGCTTAGCACTAGTGTTGGGCACTTTGAAGCACTGCTTTGTGAATCTTTAAAAACTTTGCAAATAATTTGTTTTGAACTAGTGGTTTGGAGTGTGTATCAAACTGCCAAAGTCACATGATTTCAGTAAACAAGGCTTTGTTACATCATAGCTGTTTTGAAATGTTTTAAAATTTTAATGGATCTTAGTGATTGCCTCCACATCAAACCATTGAACCAGTGTCTATGGTTTTGACATGATCTTAGATCAGTTTTATAAATTTGTAGACATTTTTAATAATAGGAGTTTGAATAATTAAAATGGTTAATAGTCTATTATAGCCTGTTTAGACAATCCCTCCATAAAACAAACAAAACAGGTCTTGCAAATTATTAAAAGAACATATGTTATGCAGACACCTCATATTTAATGGTAAATGGTAAAACATTAATAATGCATGTTTCATTTATTATAACTTCAATAAAACATTTGCTTTGAGTTTTAAAGCTGTTTTTTTTTTTGTTGCATTTACACAGTTTTGACTAGCAGGCATCACCACTTTGTGGTGTTTCATAACGCTTCAAAGTAGTGAATCATTTTGTGAAGATATTTGTTCAATTGATTCAAAGCTTTGAGAAGGTTAGTTTCTCCCATCACTACTTAGTACACAGTACAACGATATATGAGAATAACAACATATTTTACTCTAAACTCTCACTATAACGTCAGTTGAGTGTTTGAAATAGCTTCCATCTGTGATTTGATGAGAAATTATATTATTCTATAGTATTCTATTCTGAATATTTGAATGGATGACTTCAAGGGGGTTGTTCAACCAAAAAAGAAAATATGCATAATTTATTTTTACATCATTTATGTTGTTCGAAACTCATATGACTTCTGTGGAGCACAAAAAGAGAAATTCTGATCAATCTTTTTTTTACATGCAAATACAGTGGATGGGAATTGCATTTATTTTAGCTTCAAACACATGATGCATTAATTATAAAACTGACCACAGGCATAAAACAAAAGAATTCTCATGTATCATCAGCAAATCTTGCCACGGGTCAGCAATTTACTGCAGAACAAGTTCATAATCAAATATTAGTGTCATTTAACGGTGGATCGGATGATGAAGCTGTCGAGGTCAAACCTGTTTAGTACAACATGAGGGTGAATAAATGTTGTGAATTAGTTATTCCTTTTCATAGTTTTGTAAATTGATTACAGTAACATTGGGACAGTAAAAAGAGTTTCTGTGAGAACTGTAAGTTATGAAAAACACTGTGCACAAAAATGCACTCTAATGCGTCTAATGTTGTGCAGTGCTACTTTGTTCAGTGCCTGAAAGTTCACTGCATTCCAGTGTAGGAAGCTGCGATACAAGATTCAATCTGTAAAATTCCCTGTTTTATGTTTTTTTTTTTTTTTTTAAATGCAAGTTGGTTTCACATGTCTTAGATTTGGTGGGCAAAAGTTTTTCATGTATTTAAAATATTTTTAATAAAAAACTGCCTCTTTTCTTTTTACCCTAAAAATAATAATAAAAGATTATGCCAGACTTATTATGATAGGACAGTTGTATCACCATGACATTTTTAATTTATTGAGAAATTAAAAACATGTCAATCATAGGAGAGGTTTGTTCATGTCATTTCATGTTTGAATTGCGTGTATTTTAGATTAAATCAAGAAATCCAGACACCCTAGTGATTTGGTGATGACTTTTGCACAGGCCATGTAACTTGGTCACTCACCTATTATGTGATATATGTCTTGTTTTCTTTCTCTCTTCAAGAGATGGCGTGGAGGGCCCTGGCAGCGTTGTCCCTGCTGCTGTGTTTTGGCTCATCTTGTTGTGATGACACTCAAGATTATTTCTTGTCTGAAACAGTCATCAGCAATGTCGTTCAGGACCCTCAAACCGGCCGAATTTACGTGGGTGCCATTAATAACATCTATCAGCTCAACTATAAACTACAGCTGGAGAGCAGTGCTGTAACAGGCCCTAAGAAGGACAACCCACACTGCACTCCACCAATCACTGCACAGTGCACTGACGCAAAGGATATGGACAACATCAACAAACTCCTCCTGGTTAACTCCGCCAACGGCACCTTGGTTGTTTGTGGAAGCCTTTTCAGGGGCATCTGCTCTTTGGTAAACCTCAACAGCGTGGACAAACAGGTGTACTACAGTGACACCAAAGAGGAGAAGACGTATGTTGCCAGCACAGAGAAGTCTGTCACTGTAGTGGGAGTAATTTCTTATTTTGTAGATTTTCATAATAATGCAAACCTCAGCGTATTTCTAGTGGGGAAGGGCTATGGTAGCTCAGACAGTTCGAAACTCATCAGCACCCGATTGCTGCAGGAGCATGGAGAAATGGATGTCTTTGAGAACATGGTTGAAGCTTCCACTGTGCAAGCTAGTCCTTTCGTCCAGCGTTATCTCCACGACTTTCGCCATGCTTTCAAAGACAACGGCTACATCTACTTCTTGTTCTCGCGCACCCCGGGCACCAGCGACAGCAGGAAGATCACGTTTATAGCACGCCTGTGTGAGAATGACCATCATTATTATTCTTACACTGAACTTCAGCTTAACTGCTCTGCCAACACTGAACAACATGAAAACACGTACAACAAGGTCCAAGCAGCATATCTGGCCAAACCAGGAGAAGTTTTGGCTTTGAATATCATCCCTTCGAATCCCAATGATAAGGTTCTGTTTGCAGTGTTCAGTGCGGATGAGGATGGTGGCCGTTCTGCCTTGTGCATGTACCCGCTCAGCAGCATTAATGCCAGGCTTGAGGAGGTGATTGAGTCCTGCTACATAGGAGAAGTTCTGGAAGACGAGAAGCCAAAGACTGTTTATGCACCCTACATCTCCAAGACCGAGGCCATCTGCAAGACCAAAAGAGACGTGAGTTGTTGTGTTACCTCAATTCTGATTCCATTTTATGTGAGCCTTTACAACCCCTCTGAATGTGGTGTGTCTTTTCGCCCCAACAGAAGAACATGGTGAAGATATATAAATGTGGCGCAGAGTTCCTGCCATCTCCACTAGCCAGTAAACCTGAGTACGCTCTGGCTGTCAAACCCATCTACACCCGAAATGACATGCTGACAGCTGTAGCTGTGGTGGTGGAGAATGAGCACACTGTGGCATTTTTGGGAACCAGTGGAGCAGATGTCTTAAAGGTGACAACAAAAAGGTTGTTGGTTCAAACCCAAGAATGGATGCTTTATGATCTACAACCACTGGAGTGGTGCACTTAACCCCAAGATTTGCTTCAATTTAATGTTCATGTAATACAGTGTATATTTGAAGAGTTTAGATGCAAAAGCCTCTAAGTGCCGTTTGAAATTTTCTGCTAAAATTACAATTTTTATCAGGCTCTTATGTTCAGTTATTTCATATTAATGGCAATGGAAAGAATCTATTCATTGCCATTAAAATGAAATTAATGAACCTACACATAGCAGTCTGAGAAAAATGCTCATTTTAGAAGAAATTTCAAACGGCCTTTAGAAGCTTTTGCATTTGAACTCTTCATTTGTAAATCACTTTGGATAAAAAATTGACTGATGTGTGCTACACTGCTTATAAATACTTGTAACTTTTTGCTTGCAGGTGCATCTTGACCCCATCCACCCTGACCTTTATAACAAGATTCCAGGGGAATACACAGATGGTGGGGTGAACAAAAACCTCTTTTTTAATTCAGCTTTGGATCATTTGTACATCACCACTGGAAGAAAGGTTTGTTTATGAACACATCCACAACATACAGATCAGGGGCCTGTACCATGAAGCCTGATTAGCTGGCTATCCCGGTAAGTTTCAGTTTAGTTTGCACCAATCCTGGGTTTTAGGTACCATGAAAGCGGCTTTTAGCTATGTTCATTGTCTTAGTAACGTACGCTCCACAGCTAAACTGCTCCGGGGCAGGTTATGTTCTGGGTAAGAGATCTCAAACTGAAATTGGACCAATCAGATGTGAACAAAGTGACACATGTCTGACGCAAAAAAGTTACTCCCCCAGTTTCTCTTCCTCCAAATTAAATAATAATTACTGAGAATTATTTTATATGATTTATATATGATTCATATAATTATTATGATTTAAGTTATTATTAATAAATTACAAGAAATTTTAGTTTAACAATTATTATAAAGCATTCATTTTAAATGAATATTAATTTATACAGATCATATGTAATATAAATAAGCTGTAGAATCAATAGATTGTGCTCTCATAATGACTACGTGACCTTACATGTTCGAGTCTCTATCTCTATATATTCATTCATATATTATCAACTATATATACTAATTTCACAAGTTTCATTTGTGACTGCACTGATAGAGCAAGATAATTTCATTTATTTGTCCTCTTTCATGGACAAGTAATTTCTTCAGTGTAAATGCATTTAAATTCCTCATTCTTCAATATTTTAATCTTTAGAAAGAGTTTTGGATCTCGTTGGCTTTCTCGCAAGAAATGAAACACACTTGCTCTGTGTTGCAAGGCTTGTGATTGGCTGTTTGCCACTGATGTCACACATTAATGGGAACGCACTTCACAAACTCAGGATCAAAGCCTGAGTTGATAAAGAAAGTTGATAATTAGCATCATGGTACCAACAAAGTGGTTTGGAGTGGTTTGGTTTTATCTTCTCGAAACTAATCTTATAACTCTGAATTTGTTCAGCTACCATCATGGTACAGGTCCCATGTTGAGTAAGCAGAGATCATTCACTGGGTAAAACCTGTTTGAACAATGCAGGCTTGCCAAGCTAGAAGGATTACAAATGTCTTGAAATATTACACATTTCTGTGACATCCCTAGACTCTGTAATCTGCCACAAAAATGATATTTATATATTTGTCATATTCTTTTTGTGCTCTGATCTTACCACCTTTAACCTAATTATTTATTGCTCTCAGGTTAGGTAAAGTAAGTCGAGTCTGGCCTAAATTATAAACATTTCAAATTACTTTCAACTTGGTCAGAAGACTTCTTCGTGTTATGTTCTTTTTCAAAGTCTTAAAACATAATAAATTAAAGCCTTGGTAGGCAGTTTTTATAATCAATTACATCTATTTGGTTACATTTCTTTTTTATAATTATAACAAAAATGCCAAGGCAAACAATACTCTATCATTGAAGTATAAAATACAACAATCCCGATTCCAATCAAAGGTATAGTCAGTGAAAAAGTTCTTTTTTTTTTAAAGTGAAACTTTCATATATTCTAGATTCATTACATCTAAAGTAAAAAAACAACAAAAAACAAACAAAAAAAAAAAAAAAAAGGAAAAGGGCTACCAAGCCACTTCTGAAACAGAAACAACGTCAGAAGCATCTTACCTGGGCTAAGGAGAAAAAGATCTGGACTGTTGCTCAGTGGTCCAAAGTCCTCTTTTCAGATAAAAGTAAATTTTGCATTTCATTTGGAAATCAAGGTCTGGACTCTGGAGTCTGGAGGAAGACTGGAGAGGCACAGAATCCAAGCTGCTTGAAGTCCAGTGTGAAGAGTCTGTGATGATTTAGTGTGCTGTGACGTCTGCTGGTGTTGGTCCATTGTGTTTTATCAAGTCCAGAGTCAATGCAGCCGTCTACCAGGAGATTTTGGAGCACTTTATGCTTCCATCTGCTGACAGGCTTTATGGAGATGCTGATTTGTTTTTCCAGCAGGACTTTAGCACCTGCCTGCAGTGCCAAAACCACTTCCAAGTGGTTTGCTGACCATGATATTACTGTGCTTGATTGGCCAGCCAACATGCCTGACCTGAACCCCATATGGAATATATGGGATATTTTCAAGAGAAAGATGAGAAACAGTCGATCCAACAATACAGACGAGCTGAAGGCTCAGCAGTGCCTCAGCAGTGCCACAGGCTGATCGCTTCCATGCCACACCTCACTAATGCTGTCATTTGTGCTAAAGGAGCCCCGAACAAATATTGAGTGCATAAATGAACATACTTTAAAGAACTTGACCTTTTCTGTTTTGCAAATCCTTTTTTTGATTGATCTTAGGAAATATTCTAATATTTTGAGATACTGGATTTTTGACTTTCATGAGCTGTAAGCTCTAATCATCAAATGTACATGTAATTACATGTAATGAATCTAGAATATATGAAAGTTTCACTTTTTGAAATAAGTTACAAAAAAAGAGAACTTTTTCATGATATTCTATTTTTTTTACCTGTATATGATAAAGCATAAACGAGAAGGCAGGGTAATTGCATTTTCTTGATATTATACAATTTATAAAATTCTGTTTATTTATAGAGTAAAAATTATCCAATGTTGTTTCACGTTTGATTACTTTTTCGATTTCTGTAGTATTTCTTTAGCTTAATACTACTGTTAGACCAACCTGATCATAAAAACATAAAGAAATGTTGAACTATTTGACTACTGTGGGGTTGATTGGGTGATGCTGAAATTTGAAGAGATGTTACCTAACTCTCCCCTTTCACTGCATCGTTCCTGGAGGAGTCCGGCTTTACCAGGGTTAGACAGAACCTTGGTTTCTGACTCAGGGTCCCATGCTTTGGGAGTGTTGCCATTGAAAGATGACTATGATGGATGCCTCCCTCTTTGGCTGGGGCACAGTCTTAGACGGCGATCCAGCTTGTGGCCTTGGGCCCCTCTGGGCACATAAATTACCTGGAGATGAGGGCTATATAGCATTGATATACTTTCTCCCAGACCTGAGTAGATCTGCTCCCAAGAGTTCTAGCAAGGGTATGCCCAACAGAGTAGAGGTTGCCACTTTTTTTGGAAGCGTGCCCATAGCATCAATATCATGACTTCTCAAGGAACCAGGTTACATAAGTAACCTGAGATATTTTGTTATCTTGATTGCCTTGCTTCTCTTTTGCATAGATCACCAAAGTGCCAGTGCAGGCCTGTGAGCTGAAGAATGATTGTCAATCATGTGTGTCCCAACGGGACCCATATTGTGGCTGGTGTGTGTTGGAGGGCCGGTAAGACTCATTTTATTACCAAATGCACAACTTGATTTGAGAATTCTTTTCCAGTGAAGGACAGGGTAATGACCCACTATGGGTCCTGTGGGTCCTGTAACATCCATCCCTAATAACCTATTTTTTAGAACAGGAAACTGTTTACAAATCCCATTTTATCTATGTGCAATCCAGCTGAAGTGAATGCAGTCTGGCTTGTTACCCATGACTGTCTGGTTTTCTCCTGCAGTTGTACTAGGAAAATGGATTGTCGCAAAGGAGAAGGAGAGAATGCCTGGTTGTGGAGTCCAAAACAAACATGTCTAAATATTCAGTCCTTCGAGCCCCCCAACATCAGCTGGAAGAAAACATATAATTCACAGGTACTAAAGCATAACATGTACACAAACACACACTGATATAGTCTGCAGTTATTTCAAACCCTAACCTCTTAAGGATTGACTCAGGACTGATATTTACTGGCTGTAACAGATCCAGTCTGTGAGTCTAATCCTTTTTTTCAAGAGCTGACATAATAAAAACCTAAACAAGGCATCTGAAACTATCATATAAAACTATCATATCACTTTTCATACATTTCTAGTATGTCTCAAGTGGTCATGGAATTTTTACATTTTGATTTCCAGAACTGTAAAAGTTATGGAAATCAATAAAATTGTAAAAAAAAAAAAAAAAAAGTAAATAATATTTATAATAAAAGTAAATAATATTTATAATAATAATCATCATCACGTTTTAAGTATGTTTTATTTATTTACTTTTTTTTTCTTGTTTTTTTATCTCTAAATATTCAGTATTT